>VZRZ01006921.1:43168-198606 GCA_013398175.1 Climacteris rufus | reverse complement strand
AAAAAAAAAAAAAAAAAAAAAAAAAAAAAAAAAGTGGGGATAAACCATTAAAGAAATACAGGGAAATTTATCTATGTGTTGGAAGTCATTGTACCATTGCAAAAAGAGCATTTAATTTACATTGTTTCCAAATTCTAGTCAGATTTCAAACCTATGAATTCACAACAGTGGGAAAATCCATTTTTGGGACCTCTCAGGTCACCAGAGGTTAAAAAGAGTGGCATTGCTATGATTTCACAATGCTGACTAATTAGAAATCAATGACTAACTGAATAGAAGTCTCCCCCATCAGACTCAGACTGAGTCAGCTTAGATGGCCGAGTGATTTTTGAAGAAGGCAGAGATGATAACAGCTTTCGCAGGAGTCTTCCTGGCCTTTAGGGTAGGGGTGTGGCCCCTAAACCTGGATGACCATTGCTTACTATATTGTCAATTCTCCACAGGCTTGCTCTGAGTACACTGGTCATACATGATATATTTTTCTGGAAAGCATCCTTCAACACGACATGAGAGTTCTTTTTATGGACAGCATGGGATTTAATACTGAAGTCAGTAGGGGATATTAAAATAGTGAAAAACAACAAAAATATTTAAGCAGAGTTGCACATCTGTTTATTACACTTTGCTTTATTCTGGTATTTAAACTGTGGCCACTCTGATGAGTCTTACTTGGCCCCTGTATCCATCATAATATCAGATAGAGAACACCACCAGGAGCATGATGACATTTCTGATGCCATCAAAAATATCAATATATCTGATCTTTATATTGCTTTAGTTGCATGATTCATTACTCAGTATTGCACATCTAAATCTATAGATTGATAGTTACCCTTGATTTAAAGGGAAGTGGAAATGGAAATACAGGGGGGAAAAATAGGTATCTCACCTCGTATTTGAACAGCAACTAGTCCTTTCTGTCCTAAATGTAAAATCTCAATGCAATGTAATGTGGGCCAGGATTCCCTACTTACAAATGTCTAAAGAAGCTGGGCTTTGCTTTCAACAAACCTCTTTTTTTCTTTCTTATTGGAACGTTTGGATTAATTTCTGGGACAGGTTTTTACTGAATTGTTCTTGTTCCTCCTGATGTCTTGTCATGAGAACTTTATAGTTTAGGGTAGTATAACAGAAAAGTGAATTGGATCCTTCCCTCTGATTAGTTCTTGTGTGCAGGTTAGGGAAGAGAAAGGCTGATGCTGGCAGGCAGAGAGATGCTGAGCATGTGGATGAACTTAATTATTTTCACCAAGATGTGGTCAGTGTTTTGGTATCTGGAAAAGGATTAAACCATAACAACATTCTACTGTAGCAACTTTAACTTCATTTTTAATAAGAAAGGTAAAAGCTGAGCTTTCAGTTCTTTTTCAGCTGCTGCTTCCTATTTTGCTGTCAATATAATACCTAAGCTCATAAAACTCTCCATATGAGTCATTAATTTATACATTTGCTTTTTATTTGTCCAGACCCACAAGAATGTGGAGCACAATATCTTGTGTACCTGTTGGCATTTTTACCGAGGGCCTCAAAGACTGAGGCAGAGAGAAGGCTATAACAGTGTATATACCCAGAGTCCACATATTGAAGATGATGTACAGAAATGGCTTAAGAACCTGTGTACCTATTGCACTCAACATGTGTACTGAACACACTGGATTGACATATAAAATTTTGCTAATGTCACATATGTAATTTTTGCCTGCCTTCTGTGTTCAATTTATTTCTGCTCAACAATTCGAGTAATTAGTTTCGAATCTTTATTAGTATGAGAACATTGACTAAGCTACAAGGTGAACCTTTGTGTGGAGTGTGAGCTGAAACGAGTAAGAGAAGTACCAGTATAGTAAAATATCTGAATGCTGAGAGAGACTGGAAGGATTGCTGGCTTAGAACATTTCAGGTGTGTGTGTAGGGACTGGGAAAGGGGCAGGTCAGGCCTTGCCTTTGGTGAGGCAATGCCCTGCTCTGTACACCCCACCCTGCCAGGCCTGTATCCCAGTCCTGCTGTGGCCACCAATTCCTGGAACACCGGACGCAATGCTCCATACCCCATCTCTGGATCTCTACTCTAGCCAAAGACTGGCCAGATGACCAGAAGTCCTACCTGGGGGAAGGGCCCAGGACGGCCAAAAGGTATTTAACCCAGGACATGCGGCAAGCACATATCTTGACCTTACCTCCCCTTGGAATTTCTGTCAACTGGCCACCACTGGAACCAGGAGTGATAGTTATGCTTGTTCTTTTCCGTATCTTTTCTGTCTTTCTCTCTTATCTCTTCTCAGAATTTTGAATAGCTTAAAATTGGGCAGGCTTGGAGTTTACTAAGTTGAATGGGCAAAGTTAATGCTTTGTGAAATGTTTTATGTTGATTGAATGCTGCTCTAAACTTTTGATGAAGTTCTCTTATTTTCTGAGGTTACCAGTGAAGTTTTTTTTGTTGTTTTGACCTCTTTGAGAATATATTGTCAGTATTTCTCCTGTGCATCTCAGAGTACATGAAAAACTGTAAGACCTTTTTAATAGTCTCATTGAGTGAGTTTCCTGGGCCCTTCCAATTACACCTGTGCATATCTGATGAGAAGCCCATGAAGGTCAAATAATGAACAGATAAGTGTCAGTCCTTGTGGGAGACTGAAAATGTCATCAGATTAGTTATGTGATTTTGCATATATAACCTCAGCTCAAAATAGACACATTTGAAATATCACTGGGACTCTTGAGAATTATTCTAATATCCTTCCAGAAAGTGGTCTAACAATATGTATAATTTTCACTGTTCTTAGGTAGTTTTTGTATACTAGCTAAGCAGATGTGCGAAAAACTTTTGAAGAGTCATCATTTGCATTTCCAACCAGATCATCTCTCTCTCCGTCTCTTTCCTGTCTATCTATTCAGAATAACTGAGCATAAGAGTGAGGGGAATTAGATATGGCAGTTACATGAGTTACTTGGTTATTTGTTTTGTGCACAAATAATTACAGGCACAAGCAGGCAGCAGTGCTAATGAAATGCAGGCGATTCTTTTAATGCTACGATTTTGCAAAATCAGTCTCAGACACTAAATGCTTAGGACCTCCATGATATCAAACTAAATGATAAACAGCAATACTGATTTCTCCATAGTCTTTTCAACCATGTGGATGTCAGCCCTTCAAGTGCACAACTGCTCTTAGGAGCTCTGCTACAGGCATCATCAGGCGTTTCCTTAGCAACAGGAGCCATGTGTAGGCTATCCAAACTGCTCTTCCTGCACCAGGTTTCCTTGGCAGCAAGAATAATGCTTAGAAAGGAAAAAAAAATAGGCAGACCAATTCCAATGCAGAAGTGAATTTCAGCAGTTCATCTGTGCAGCCCAGACTGCAAAAAGAAATGTTGTGCTCATTGAAATAATATTTTTCTGAACCTCTGTATGGACCTGAGCTTTCCCCTGCTAAGACTGACAGAGAAGGTGCAGAGATGGCAGTGTGTGCCTGGCCCACTGGAAGAGTGTCACACTGTCATGGCTGTCTATGCCCCACAGCATGGTCCCAAGAGATTTATATACCTGCAACAACATCGTCTTCCCCTGCAGGTCCAGAGGGCGTAGTGACCCTGGGGAAGCAGCTTGCTTGAAGAATGAGGAGTTGTCACCCAGAGCTGGCTACTGCCAGTGGGCTCAGGAGGACAGTCCAGCAATTTGTGAAGTGTAGTGCTTAACTCTGTGAAGTTTCTCTGAGGAGCAGGTTCACCTTCACTAGCAACATCATGAACAATTTCATCACAAACCAGACTGTGCTCACCACTGCTTGCATGATTAGAGAGGACACAGTACACATGCTGCTGTTGCTGTCACTGGCTGTAAACTTATCCCCAGTTCAGGCTGCTGGCTAGGGTATATCACCCATCATGTAAATAAAAAGGTATGTCCAGCTCCTTGGTAAGGCAGATTAAGCCCTGGATTGGTGTGTGGTACAGAGAATCAGGAATAAATGTACCAAGCCAGTCATCCTAAAACATTTTAATATTTCTCCAGAAGACTTCATCTGAATTGTAAACTGTTTCAGAGGCATTTGAATTTAATTAAAATCTAAAATACAGACATTGCTTCATCTAGCTATCAGATAATGAGTTTTTATAATTTATTTCTCAAGTAAAGCACAAAATAGAAAATGTATCCTTTGTATTATGACTTAGGGTAGCAATACTGTCTGAAATGTCAAGTAATGAGACACCCTGAAAGAAAGAATAATGGAAGAAAGTTTGATGACTAAGGATACAGAGGAGTTTACTGGAAGGGGTTTTTTGCATTTGTACAGAAGCTCATTGGCTTAAGGGGCAGATTTTCACTTTTATAAATGAAATAAAATGGATTATATATATTATGTATATATTTATGCAAATATACACAAAATGCTCAAATTATCAATTATTTATATTAGAAACAGAATATTAACTTGAAAACAAAGTGAGATCAGAAAACTATGTAAATATACTCATATATTCCAAAAATGATGAGATCATTCTTACTGATATTTTTAGAAATCACAAAAGCTTAGTAGGAGGTCTTACCACTGTTTTTTTTATGAACTCAGGTCTGGTGCTACTGAATTCACAGGACATAGATGAGATAATTAATTTCCTCAGACTTACACAAGGACTTCTTTGACAGACATTCTAGATTTTCCATTTGCCTCTTAATAATGAATTTCTGCCCCAGACTATTGCTGTGCTCCTCCTAATCACTAAAGCTTGCTCAAACCTTCAGGAATACTTCCATTGTTTGAACAGGCACCTGAACCAAGCAGCTGTTGAGCAGCATTGCTAACCAGAGATGATAACACATTTCTGCTACAACTGAGGTCCTAGTTCAGTCAATCAGTACAGCTCCTGAACCACATGGGTGCCACAATCCCAAAAACCTCATGGTCTTATAAATTTGCTCTTCAAAACTATTTCTTGTGAGTGCATGTATTGTCTCTTGAAATAAATCTTTTGGATTTTTGTTGATGTAGATTGTTGCATAATATTGGTAGTTACTTCTGTATCCATCTGCGGGGGTTGATGCATTTTAGGGTCCTGTCAAAGACCTGGATCTATCAGCTATATTGGGAAGCCTATTTAAAGCAAAGATTTTTAAATCCTTTCACAGTCTCCCTTAAAATCGTACTGAGGAGAAAAGCAAATACATTTACTCACCATACTAAATGCCAACTGCTCCTGCTTAGTTTTCTCTAGCATTATTCGTTTTTGTTTTGTCTTTTTGAAAACTTATAGGAAGGCAGCATGAGGTACTTGTATAGTTATTTGTCTTCAGGGTTCTATGATCCCAAGAACATAGTTTATATGAATCTCGATGTGTAAGGATTATTTAAATCATCAGGAGAACTAACAAGTGGGTCTTTGAAAGTCCTGACACTCAGGCTGCATTATAAAACTGGAAATTAGTGGCAGAATTTCTGTGGCACATAAGAATGGTAAAGAGAAACTAAAGGATAAGACTTGCTCTTCTTCTAACTGCATTAGACTTATGATCTCTGAAAACATCCCTTTAGTCCAGAACATTCTTGATTACCTTGCAGAGTCAGTGATTTACCTCTTTTGTGCTATTTTGCACTACTGCAAATGCTATTTGTACGGCCTTGGACCAATTTAGGAAGAAGTATGTGATAATGCCTAAGCCCACAGAGTGCAAATTGTTTATATATATTAATGTTTCAAAGTGTGAAAATGGCATTCTGGAGACAAATATGAATAAAGGACAAAATACTTCAGAAATAGCCTGTTGTTAAAATAGGCATTCAGACAGATGCAGTCAGCAGTCAAAAATCTAACCATATTTTGAATATAAATATTTTATTGTGGTGCCATACTTTGTTCTTGGTTTGTCTTCATTCACAAGGTTTGCGACGAAACCAAGACTACCCCACCTGAAGGAACAACAGGGAGAAATGATCGGTCACACTCCTTTAGAATTCAGGTGTTGCAGAGTTGATTGTGATCACCAACCATTTCATCTTTCCAGGATATTAAGTTAATGATTGTGGTGTTTCCTTATCTAGCAGCTGAAGCTTGTTGAACAACCTTCCTCTCCTAGTGTGGCAGGGTTTTCGCAGTAAACCTCAAAGCTTTCAATGATAGCTTTGTTGATACTTTCTACTCCCTGTATTACAATGTAATGTGCTGGTTATCAACTTTGCAATCTGGTTTTATTCCAGATAGTAACAGTAAAACAAACAGATTTACAGAAGAACTGAGATAATAAGCTATGGCACTTCAATTTAAGATTGATCACTATTCCTGTATCCTACTCATATGCCCTGCTTGGGGCTTTAAGCCAGTACACTGCTACACAAATAGAATCACAATACTGCACTGAGTACTGTGTTTCTGAGCAGTGTTCTAGAGATTTTCTTGTGTGAACAACACCCCACTAGCAGGACAGGTTTTTAAAGGCAATGTTTTCTTTATGAACTTATTTCTGAAAGCAATATACAAGGCATCAGGAAATGTACTCCATATTTTCTCCTTCTGTATCTGCTGCAGGACATCCAGTGAAAATCTATCCGATTTACTATGGGTCAGGTATCTCTGAACACCTTTGCTACACACAGACACAAAGGGGTTTTTTATCTATTTATCAGTGTTTTTTTATCTATTTATCTGTTCTTAGGAGTGGCTATCATGAAATTCTCAGTACTGAATGCAGTCCTTATACATATAAATAAGGCACATGCTGTGCACACTTACCAGCTTCCTGAGATGCTTCATCAAATTCAAGCTGGGCAGGCACATTCTTAATCAGGCAGAGAACAGACATTGGCCTCTGCCCTTCTGTCCAGATCAGGATGAGTCTCCCTGGCAGCAACCAGCCAGTCTCAAAATTGCTGCTTTCCTTTTCTATCAGATGAATTGCTTGGTCTTCACTATTATGGTAATAAGTTTTTCTCATTCTGCATAGACAGAGAAGTTTCTACTTGTCTTCTGTATTTAATGACTGATGAATACATGTTTATTCCCTTAATAGATGCTGCTGCTGAAGGTTATCAGTGAGACAGCAAAGGTAGCTTTAAGTAAGCTAGCCAGGATGGGTCATAACATGTGTGGACAGGCACTGGAACAGGCTCTCTGGGGAAGTGGACACAGAACCGAGCCTGACAGAGTTCAAGACATTTTTAGACAACGTTCTCAGGCATATGGTGCGATTTTTGAGGCTGTCCTGTTCAGGGCCAGGAGCTGGACTTCGATGATCCTTGTGGGTCCCTTCCAACTCAGAATGTTCAATGATTCTAATCCAAGTGTGTCAAAGTCTTAGAAACATTAAACAAAAGATTGTAAGCTTTAATAGGCATAATAGGAATGAAAAGCTGCCTTTATTGCCTAAGCCACACCTAACAATAACAGTTCCAGCTGTCCTAAAATATCTTATTGCTAGCTCACAGTCTGGCAGATTTGTGGGACTTGAATAGTCTGTAGAAAAGTCATCACGATGGGGGTGGGAAGACATAGCAAGCATCTTAGTGGATGCATGGTATGTTGCTGTTGGATTGCTATTTGTTTTCAAGCAAACAGATGACTGACAGCAAAAATATGAACTTATCCCTCTGCTCATTTCTGGTAGCTCTGTTCCTGCATTTTAGCTCATTTCAGGTTGTCTCCAGAGAGGCTGCTGCTATCTTTAGTCTGTCCCCATGGTGAAGTACTGGGTTCTGCTGCACAAGGTGGGCAGAATAAAGAGTGTGCCTGTGAGAGGTTGCAAGTCTGACCCTTGGCTGTTAATGCTGGTATGGGTCTGGCAGCAGAGGAGGGCTCTGCAGGGAACAGCCCTCAGCAACAGCCTCTGCCATATTCAGAGCAATGCTGTATGATCTAAAAGCAACAAAAACGTGATGTACATTCCATGGTCCAGCTCCAGCATGGGGATTTTCTGCGGGACAGAAAAATAAAGAAGGGATGTTTTAGTAAGGCTGGAATGCATCCCACTGTCTATTGTCTGCTTCAAAGGGAATAATTAGTATAAGGATATCTGCTCATAAAGGTGCAAATGCAGAGAGAGAAGGTGAAACACAGAAGGAGCTAAAGGATCTTCTGGAAGCTTTGAGGACAATATAGGCCCTGCACAAACCCACAAGGACATGTAACAGAGGAGTTTAATATTTCTTGTGTTGACTAAATCAAAGGCGTAGTTAAAAAAGGAGAAAACTTGATTTTCAACACTCAAAGTCTTTCTAGGTGGCAAAGGAGGATGACAGGAGAGTGACAGGAGAGCAACAAAGACTGCAGGAGGAGAAGTAGAGAGTATTTGTATTTAAAATATTTGTTCTAATTATAGCATGAAATAAGGAATGTGGGAGGCATTCATAGCTCCCTGTAGAAGCAGGTGAGCAGAGAAGGAGGATTTTTTCATTTTCAGAGGTCTGTGAAATGGTGACTTAAAACAGGAATTGGGGTGGGCAAGCACTGCTGGAGAGGAAAAAAGAGCAGTTTCTTGAAGGGCAGCTTTAAAACATGATCACCATCTTCACATGCTGCAGTAAGGAACTCATCGAAAGAGAACAAATTATTTGACTCAAACTTCCTGCATTATTTTGAATGCAAAACTCATTTTAAGGTAAAGTAACTGCCTCAGACAGCTGAGCACTCCTTATCAATTTTACTAATTGAGTAGGCTCACAATTGTTTTGTGATAGAGTAGACATTACAGAGAAGGAGTCTTTTTCTAAAGTTTCTTAAGGATTATCATAGAATTGGTCTTACAGAAACGGATTATTTGGAGCTTATGGTATGCCCAGAGGCCACCAAGAAAATGCTAATTGACAATAGACATTTAACAAATATCTTCCTGAATATTTTTGTTGGTTTTTTATGGATTTAATTTTGTTATTGAGGGGTGCTTGGTCCTTCGAGATCCTCCACCTATTGATTTTTTTAAGACTTTTCATACAGTAGTAATATGGAACTATGCAGTAATAGTAATATGGAACTCAGAGGTATGAGTATTTTCTAAAGGGAACGTTTCTCATTGAAACGTTAAGAGAAAGGTTTCTGGTTAGTTAAATAAGGATGTCTTTCAGAGTGAGCCCTTCACTGCGTTGTCTCTTGGTAAGTGGTGACTTGCAAGTGTGTGGAAGAAGGGATTGACACATGTGAGGAAAAGCTTTGAAGGAAGAATTGGGAAAACAAGCAGTGCAAATGAGGGTTGCAGTTGTTATGATTCTCTCTGTATTGATCTTAATCAGCTTTCTTCATAAAGATGTGCTCAGATTTATAGCATTGGATCTTTCTGTACTTTTCAAAAGTCAGTATGTGGTATACCAAAAGAAATCCAGAGTGTGGGTAAACAAAGGACTGGGAAATACTTCACTTGTTTTGAGAAAATGATGACATAAGGGAAGACAGATATGATGAAAAGACTCATTAACTCTGATATATTCGATTTCTGTGAGACTAATTAACTGATACTAACTCGAAATGAATACATTTTTATAGAATTTCTCCTGCAGTATGATCAGGCTTAAAATTGAAATGGTTTTGCCTTCCACCTTAGATATCTGGGAATCTTTTCTTGTTAGTACAAGGTTAGCTCCAAGAAGAAAAATGGTGGTTAAAACTCTGCATGGAAAATTTTAATGGATGGAATGCATCTAAAGAAATATGAATAACCTGCACAGCAGAATGTTTCTCTTCATAGAACAGTCAGTATTTTTATAGCATATCATCAATACCTTTTTCTGATTGTTTAGGTCCAACAGGCCCCCTGACAAAAGATTGATTTACCTCTGCTGAACCATAAATTCACTATTCACTATTAATTCACTATGATAAAATCCCAAGAAAATGGCTCATCTAATTTGTTTAATTGTCAGGCTTGATATAATATAGTTTACAGACACTGAGCTCATTCATTCACATACATTTTGTGTTTTCCTTTCATTCTGGTTCTTATGTTAAAATAAAAAAAAAGGTTTATTCACTTTGATGGTTTACATTTAGCTTTTCTTTTTTATGCTTCAGCAGCTCCATTAAGAAACTACATGCCTTATAAGGAAATTTTCCAGAGATGCTGAATAATTTCTCAGGCCTAAATCCTCAGTAGCACTTAGATCTGTCAGAGCTCAGCATGAGTTAGGTACTTAGTGCCTTAGACAGTCTGTGTCTCAGACCTTTCTGTGATATAATTTTCCAGTGCTGCAGCAAATGGTAATAATCACTCACAAAAAATGGATACTGGTGGCAGAACAGAGAGAAAAGTGAACTAGTCAGTAGGCAGGCATTGGTTCTAGCAGTAACGTTAGCTACTTTTATGAGTTTTCATGTGTGTTTAATATAGCCAGTGGTGTGTGCTTGCTTTTCATCTATTTTTGCAAAGGCATAAATGAAAGTATTGTGAAGACAAGTATTTCTTGACTGCTTTCATTTCTATGTTTTGAAGTATTGGCACAACACTTACATATTTGTAAGAGAAATTTCAGTTTCTCCTCCAGACGGTATCTTTCAGAAGAATAAATTCCAGCAGATCCAAACCTGGAACATCCATCTGGCAGATGCATATATATTTTTGTCAGGTGTACAAACAAAGAAATGTTCAGCTCAGCAAATTCTGTGAAATTAAATTTATCCTCTCTGAATGCTCAAGAAATATCTCATAATTCCATGAAACTGTAATGTTGAAAAGCTTTTCATATCAGGAGTTTATTAAAGAAACCTAACTATGAAGTTTCAGAAGCCAATACTCTACAAATATTTCTTATAATATTTTAAATTATATCCCAGTTCTTCCATGATTTCAGCTTGCCATAAATATGAAAACTAAGCTAAAATGGTTAAAAAAAGAAACTAAGAACTTGTATGTAATTTTTAGATGTACACAGTTGTAAAAAAAATGTAGTAATGTGAGTACCTGTAATGTCATTATGAACAGCTTATATCATCTCTATGTCCTTTCCTCTCAAAGGATGTTTAAATGTCCCAAGCATCCTTTTTGCTCCAAATATACCATCATCATGATCATCATCATCATCACCATCATCATCATCATCACTTAAATTAATGACAACGAACACAGATATTTTGATGTACTTTTGTCTGGATGTCTCTGATTGACTGAAAATTAGCAAATGTAATGCCTATCACAAAACCTTATGTGATGCATTCAGAGAACAGTTACAGAATGAGTGTCAGAAGTGTCATGGACTTCCTATGATTTTTTTTCCTTTTTTATTTTCATGAAATGTAATGAGAATAACTCAACAAGAAGACAATATTCTTTACTGCATGGTGTCTATTTACATTTAACACCTAGAGCTGGCCTCTCTACTACCCCAAATTATCCAGAACTCTCTGCTCACTGGATATAAACAGGATATGTACACTCCATACAAACAGGAACTGAGTTTTGTGGGATGGTGTAAAACCCACACCAAATTTCAGAGCGATTATGTAAAAGCTTATTCTTTCACTGCAGATTGTATGTGCTATTAAATCTCTTTGCCCTAGGCAGACTCATACTACTTTAAAGTTGTGGTTGGATTTGATATTCCTGCAGAGGGCTTACCTCAGTTTAAATAGGATGAAGAATATTCTCTCTGAGGGTGCATTTTCAGCATGATAGCAGAGGTAATCATTTTGATCCTATTAACATCTAACAGGATTGTTTATAAAAACATTCTCCTATCTACCACTTGCTTTAAAACTACTTAGAGGACTGTCCTTAAATATCAGTAGATTTAATCCTACTCCCAGACAAAAGATGCAGGATCTTAGCCATAGTTTGTAAGCAGAACTGTGTAGCTCATGGAGGTGAGATAGTTGCAAACCTAGGAAAATATTTGGCTCTGTTTTAAAAATAAATCTAAATGTGGAAATCCTTACTATTTCTATCACCTGAACTCACATGGTCAACTTTGTACCTGATAAGGAAAAACAGCCAGTTTAGTCACCAGGACTAAACTTAGAGATTGTTTTTATTTTAGGATTAGTGATGCCTGAAACAAAGGAAAGAAAATTTTGCAACAATATTAGAATAGCAACATAAAAAAGCAGGTCCTTTATTGAAAGCTTTCAAGGTGCATAATGTGTCTATATGCACGATTGGCATAGGGTTTCTACAGTTTTTATAAGTTTAACAAATTAACATATCAATCAAATATTGTCCAATTAAAAGAACATTCAATTAGGTTATCTAGCCCCTGGGTTCTACCCCACTGACATCAGTCCAGGGGGCTTCTTTGCCTTATTTCTTGTAATGTCTTCTCAGATTCTGGTTACAAAAACAAATTATTCTCTCCTTGACAGTGAGACCAAATAGTATTTCAGGAATGTGTTAGAAGGTTAGCTTATTGTTCTAAAACCTAAGAGAAAGGATAGAAAAAGTGTTTCAGTGCCTCTGGGGGTAGCTGACGGCCTGGCCCGGGCCCGCCATGCCAGAGCCACAGGGACTGGGTTCTCTCCCCCCCACGCCGATGCAGTCGGGGGTTGCACGGCCTGGGCCGCCACGGGAGCTCCCCGGCCATGACGGTAGGGGCGGTCCCCACCCGAAAGGACAGCTCATTGGTTCCTGTGCCCGTGCGGACAGCGGAGGGGCTGGCCAGCACCCCGTCAGTCATTGTAATCCTCCGCAGCAATTGACTCTCTCCCGACTGCCCTCCCCTCGCTTCCGTGTTATAACAGACACCCCCAACAGACATTTTTGTCTTTATCCACATGCTCCATGGCTCCAGAAATAAAAGCCTCTTGGCGATAAGTGGGAAAAAACCCTTCCTCGTCTCTTTACTTCCCTGCTTAAATTAAACTGCTGTGCGTGAACTGGGCCAAAATTCTGCGGGAACTCTGATGCAGGCTCCACTCCGTTCAGAGACTGGGTGAAGCTGTGTCACTTTTCTCAGGTCATGAGACCACTGCTGAAGGTTCCGAGTTACTCACACTTTTTACTCACTGCAGAAAAGTACTAACAGTGGTCTACAGAGCTATGAATATATGAAAAATGTATAAAAAAGCAAAAGTCTTAAGGCATCATTAGTAAATACTTTTTCTTTTTTTTGACCATGTTTACTTGTTAAGGGTAGGATACAGCCACAAAGCTAGGGTGTCACAATTGAATGTCCTTGATGGCATTCATTTCAGAGCTTACTGAACAGAACCCTCATATTACTCTTCGATTTCTGCTCAATTTTTGGTTGGTTGGTTGGTTGGATATTTTAAATTCTTTTGCACATGTTTACGCACAATAACTCAAGATAAAATTTCAGCCAATAGATGGTTAGACAGCTTTGAAACACAGTAAAATGAAACTTATTTGCCTCCTTCTGTTGCATACCACACTGATACATTGCATTTAACCTTTCAAAGTAATTATTTTGGAGAGAAGATTTTACATTGCTTTTTTTTCAGGTGTGGATGGTTGACCCTGGATGGATGGCAGGTGCCCACCAAAGTCATCAAATGACTCCTGGACAGGAGAGAAAATATTAAAAAAGGCTCATGGATCAAGATAAGGGCAGGAAGAGATCACTCACAAATTACTGTCATGGGAAAAACAGGATTGACTTGGGAAAATAAGTTTAATTTATTGCCAATCAGATCAGAGTAGGGTAATAAGAAAGAACATAAAATCTTAAAAAAACCAACTCTCCACTACCCCTCCCTTCTTCGCAGGCTCAACTTTACTCCTGAATTCTCTGCCTCCTCCCTGCTAGTGGCTCAGGTCAACAGGGAATGGGAACTGCAGTCAATTCTTCACAGACTTTGCAGCTCTTTCCTCCTCAGGGGAGGAGTCCCCACACTCTTCCCCTGCTCCAGCATCTGGTCCTTCTCATGGGAAACAGTCCCCCGTGAACTGCTCCAGTGCAGGTTCATCCCATGGCCTGCAGTTCTTCATGAACTCTCCAGTGTGAATCCCCCACAGGGTTGTAAGTCTTGCCAGGAGCCTGCTCCAGCATGAGTTTCCCATGTAGTCACAGCTTCCTTCAGGCATCCACACGCTCCATTGTGGGGTCCTCCATAGGCTGCAGGTAGGTATCTGCTCCACCATGGACCTCCAAGGTTGTAACCATGTCTACATTGCTTTTGACTACAGCTACTCTCCTAATTTTTGGTAGTTGTTGTCAAACATTTGGAATTCCAACATTTTGGAAGTGTCGCAATAAGGACACGAAAAGAAGGAGACGGACACCTGCTAAGAGAGCAACCAACAACTGCGGGCGGAACTGCCTGATTTTATTTTGTATGTATCTTAGAAACCACAGTGGATTGGAGGGACAACCTCGCAGCCCCTCAATCACACTGGTCAAAGGAAATGTCCATCAAACTTCACCACCCAGGAGAAAGGAATGTAAATAATAAGCTACTGTTACAAAAACATAGTCATATTTACAGGGAATGTGTGAGAAACAGTTACAGAAGAATGAAAACATCACGAACTGCAAAACTCAGAGCAACATGCAAGTGCAAAGTATTTCTGACATTCATTCTGTAACTGTTCTCTGAATGCATCACATAAAGTATAGTGATTCTTGACTCTCTACTCTTAGCAATAGCAGCTGTTAGTCACCTTCAAAGCTGATCTAATATAAATTTTTCTTCCTTTGATAAGTTCAAGGATTGTGCCAGCTCCTCAGTTTGTATAGATAGAACCTTTTTCCAACTTGTCACTCAAGGCTATATGATATGAGGAAAGATTCTATAACCCTTATGCTGAATTTTAGTGATTTATACACAACTACTCCTGTGAGTAGTTTCAAATAGTTCAACAGATGTATGTGTTTGAATAAATGGTGTAAGGTTTAAAAAATCTGGATGAAAATCTGTCTTCTTACATACATACATTTGAAAGTTATTTGATAATATTATATTCTCTGAAAAGTTTAAACTAAAATTCATTCTCTATTTAACAATTCAATTCTAAAAGTTTACACAATATTTTTCATTTCATTCTGAGATTAGCAGGTTGCCTTTTAAATCATGACCTAAGTATGTCCTCCATATCTCAGGATCATATTCCCACTGACTGTTCTGTGATGGGAGATGCTTAGGAATGAGAGTAACTTCTTCCTCCAACCCCAGCTAGAGGTATGAGTTCAGGCTACTTGGCACTGCACAGCATGGAGACTACACATACATTAAATTGCTAATTCATTTGGTTCAGTGGCAAACACCTTCTTCAAGACATTTAAAAATAAGGTGATGAAAACAACAAAATCTGTTGCTCACAAATTTAGATTGCTTGGAGTACTCACAAGTACTCAGAATTGTGTTCAAAGGCTCAAGCCACTTTTTCTCTTCTAATGCACATAGTCCTTAAGAAATACTGACATCTGCTGTCAATATGGGACTGGAATCAGCCTGGTAGGAATTTTTTGTCTAGTTTACTACATTTTGCACCTCAGATAACCCCAAGAGTTTCTCCATGCTTTGGAGTATATTATTTCATCCTGAAATAAAACATGCAAGCTGTTAGTAGAAATGCGTATAACTAGGGGAATAATTTGGAAACATTTTGGAACAATTTCCTTTGTTGTCATTGGCCTAGGACTACCTGAGAACTGGTAATGATCAGACGGAATTTGTGTTGATTTCTAGTTAATGGCTCATAAAAGAGCCATTTGGATTTTGCAGTCTCTTTTTAGACTAACATTAGTGTTCACCCCATCGCAACAATAACAGGAAGTTACTGATAATGAACAAGAAGAGAATCAACATGCAGATTTCTCTAGGTTTTTATAACTTAAATGAAAGAATGAATTGATAAACATAAAAGAAATAAAGACAATACATGAAATAAAAGTTCAGGATATTGTCAGAACTCTGTTTTGAAAGCCTCCATTTCTACTGAACAAAAATATATACTTTAAGTTGCTTATGCATAAGTAAGAATCTTCTTGTGTAGTGTCAATGTTCTTATTTGCTCACTAAGCCTTTTGTGGGATTTAGCTTTGGGCAGTTGTCTTAAACGTCTAGCCAAAGGTCATCTGGGATTTCCTGACAGCGGAGTAAGATAGGCTGCCTTAGCAAGCAGCTCCAGATGTCTGCGAAAGAATTGAGAATCTCTTGCTGGATATGCCCAGAGTTTTCTCTTTTTCTCTCTGATGTAATACCTAAAACTAAATGAAATGAGTTTTGACTGAAAACTGTAATCGTGGCTTGGCAGTCTGAACATGTAGCACTACCCAGTGGTTGAAACCAGCTTGCTCTTTAGGGCTTGATTGCAGTGTATCTCATAAAGCGAAATATTATATTTGGTTACAGGTTTGCTTATCATTAAGACATTAAATATTGTTTGTACTAAAAAGTATTCATGAAAAGGTTTGGTTTTCTAAGCAACAAATATTTCCAAGTGATTTATCAACTGTTTGTGTACTCCTGTCACATGCCTTGCCATGTGTTCTAACTGCACCATATTTTATTCTGGAAAGACAATAAGAGCAGATTAAGGAGCAATGGCAGTAGGGAGGACAGTAATTCCTCTTAGAAATATTCCAAATAACTTTGCTAAGGTCACAGATTTGAGGTCACAGATTTCAAATACCTATGCAATAGTTGTTTGGGGTTTTTAAGGATCGTGAAATTATGAACATCTATCTGATTGACTTTCATTTATCTTACTTTAAAAAATTTCCTGAATTAATAAAATCCATTACTTATATGGCTTTCAGTTATAGAAAGTCCAGGTTCCTCCAACATAAAAAAAAAAAAAAAACAAAATAAAAAGTAATGCAGGACACAAAGGTACAGAACAAAAATATACAGCTGTAGTAATTCCAATAAATCTTCTTTTAAATTTTATTTGAATTGTAGTTTATGTTACATTATTTTTCTTGACAGAAAGACTAACTGTACTGAAAAATAAGTAAATCAATAAATCAGAGGCGATTGAAGAATTTTTGACATGTAGAGTGGAGTGAAAAAAAGGTCACACATTCGTTTTTAGTTTAAAAAGCCACTTTGTGGTCCACCTTTCTTATACTTGAAATCAGGAAGCCACATATCATAAGACACTGCCTCTGAAATGAAATCTTGATAGGTGTTGGCAATGGAAAGTCTCCCCTTTCTGACATTCTGTGTCCCCCATCCTCTGCCTATGGCACGCCTCTGTGTACAAAGCTCAGTTCTGGTTCATTATGTTCCACCTGAAGGCAAGGGTGTCCATGTGTGCTCGCAGCTGTCACGATCCGCTAACACAAGCGGGGGTCGTGATGGTTCGTTTAATGATCTCAAAATGCAAAAGACACAAAGGGGATATCAACTTTAATCAAATAATGCACCTTTATTGAGTGCCAACAACACAATTATGCCATAGAGTGGGGAGAGAAAGAGAAATAAAGAAACAAAGTAGAGGAAGAGAGAGAGAGAGAAGGGAGAGGGGAATAGCTACCAATGGATGAGACAAAAGCCCTCGTGGTCCTGCCAATAGGCTCGCCGTCGTCCATGGGGAGATCTCCATAGGGTTAATTCAGAAAGGTCTTTTATAGTCTTTTTGTGAGCGGGGGGCAACTGGCCAAGAGGTGAGGAAATTTGCCACTATTTTTGGTGAGGCCCGTTGGATGTGTTCAGCAGGGAGTGTTTAGGACTGATCATTCTTCTCACTTCAGTGCAGTCCTCTCGCCTAGGCAGAACCTGTTCCAGCGGGCGCACCTTGCAGGCAACAAACGTCCCACCTTAGCCAGGCCAGGATTTTTTTAGTGCAAAAGTTCTCTTTTAGGGTTTCAGTCTCTGTCGATGATCATGAGGCAGATAAGGAATTTTCAGGCCGACTCTTACAGCAGCCCAGAAGGTCAACCACATTCTGGGGTGCATCCAAAGCAGTGTGGCCAGTGGGAAGTGATTCTGTCCCTCTACTCTGTTCTGGTGAGACCCCACCTGGAGTACTGTGTCCATGTATATATTTCCCAGTACATGAAAGACATGGACTTGTTTGAGTCGGTCTAGAGGAGGGACACAAAAATATTCAGAAGACTGAAACACCTCTCCTATGAGCAAAGGCCAGGAGAGTTGGGGTTGTTCAACCTGCAGAAGTGAAGACTCTGGGGGCACCATACTGAAGTCTTTCAGTGCCTGAAGGGGGCCTGTAAAAAGATGGGGACAGACTTTTTATCAGTCCTGCAAGTCATGGGACAAAGGGCAATGATTTTAAACTGGAAGAGAATAGGTTTAGGTTGGACATAAGGAAGAAATTTTTACGTTGAGGATAGTGCAATACTGAAACAGGTTGCCTGGAGAATCTGTGGATGCCCCTTCCCTGCAAATGTTAAAAGTGAGTTTGGAAGGGGCTTTGGTGCAACCTGGTCTAGTAAATGATGTCTGTGTCCATGGCAGGAGGCTGGGCTATGTAATCCGTAAAGGTCCCTTACAACCCAAACCATTTCATGATACCATGGATATCTTAATGGGAAAATGGAAGAAAAGTAGACCGGGAAAATAATTTTGTCATTGTGAAATGAGCCACAACAATATTATCTGGAGTGGTGGGCAGAACTCTACACAGCTGTAGAATCTTTGGCTTTAGTTCACTGAAGAAAGGTGATAATTTTCCACAAGAGACTTGTTTCACTGTCTCAGAAAGGTGTTTTCCTTTAGATTTTTCTCCATTCCTTGTAAAGCCCTTATCTTATCTTATCTTCTATGATTCAGACAGCTGGAGTAATTCTATAACACATATATCCATATTCTCCAATTACGCATCTCAGTTGCTGAGTACTAGGATAAAGAAATGGCCAGCAATGTCAAAGACAAGTACTGAAAGGATGAAAATGGAAGAACAATGTCTTCTTTTTAGGCTATGGAAAAATAAGACAGAAGTGAGGAAAAAGATCGTACTTATGTGGGAGTACAATAACAGTAGCATATGGCTAAAACGAGTGGACTGACAAGAAAGTGAAGAAACAAATAATTATACTGAGAGCACTGCAGGGGCAATAAAGATTAGTATGAGGAAGTAGAGGAGTCAAAGTGTTGAGCATTCATGGAAGAACAGGAAGTACATTGATGTTTACATAGAAAAGATGAGGATAAAAGAGGAAATCAGAGTGGGTGGTTGTCACAGTTAGACAATCCACAGGTCTTCTATGGTTGGACCTCTAGTAGTAAATGACACAGTGTCTAAAAACTTTCCTGGGTGCAAGCAGTAGTACTGTATGCTTTAGAATTATTTGAATGATCTTTGAAAGGACTTTCATGCATTTCTAAGTCCAGTAGCTTACTCAGTATGCTGTCTCCGTGCACACACCCTGTTTAAGAGATAATAATATTTAAGAGATAAAAATATTTTATTTAAGAGATAAAAATATTTCATCAGGTTGGTATGAAGTGCTTTGTCCCAGATTGTGGTCCTGAGCACATTATTTTTGCCATTATAAATAGAACCAAGAGTTATCTCAAGGGCTGTTCTGAAGACTAGCAGTGGCTAAAAGTCATTGTTTTTCTTCCAAAACCCTGACACATTTAAATTAGCTACAGGTAGACACAGAAATGGAAATGGTACAGCAGAGAAGTTCTCCGAGAAATAACCAAATTGTCACAGTGTATACACAGCAATCTTCTTTGCCAAACAGCATAGAAAAGAGTTGCAATTTCCTAAGTCAGAGGGAAATGATGCAACTGCTCTGGTGTAAAGACTGTGCTGCTGTTGTTCATGCAGTTGGAGTAGATCTGATGGCTATAGGTCCCTTCCAAGAGAACTATTCTATTGTAATGCATCCTGAAGAGGCAACCCTACAGTCATGCAAAGATTTTCTTCCACACTAAGCCAATGAAATGTGGTTATTGTCCCTCCTTATCATTCCAGAACTTAATTTCTTTCATACCCTTCAATTTTATCACTGTAGGTAATCCCACATGCTGTGTGTACGCTTGCAAGAACCCTAGGAATAGAGGAATGTGTATGAAACTACTTTTTGCGTTATTCTTTCCTACATAACTTCACCTGCAGTTTTCACTAGCTCTTTCATGTAGGCATAAAGGGAGGCTGAGTCAAAGAATTAAACATATTTTATTCTTCACAGCATGTAAAGCATGTGATTAGAAAGAAAAGGACTTACTTGAGGTCACAGATTGCAGAGGAACACAGCATTTACTCTCAGCCCACAAAAGGTCTTGATTTTGATAGACTTAATTTGAACCCCTAAGGTTCTGGGGGAGGAGAGGAGTTCAGTTTCCTTTGTTTTGTTTTGGGGGTTTTTAGAGCTAGTTCCCACAGAGTCATTTTGAACATTACAGGGAAAAAGTTAAAAACCCTTTTTCAAAGACTTTATTTGTTCCATAATGAAAATGTTTGAGCATTCAAAGCTCAATTAGCTCTACACTTTAAAAGTATTTTCTAAAAGGACTATTTACAAGAGCTAAAGAAGCACACTTCTCTTTTTACACCAGGACTATCCTACTTGCTTCAAGGAATTTACAGAGTAGGTGCATAGAAATCTATATAAGAGATATATATGTTTATCCTAGATTACAAAATCTTGTGTTGCACAGACTGCTACATCTCCCCATTCCTGTAAGACAGGATAAGTAGTCACATCCTTACAATGTTCCATAGTGCTCAAAAAAAATTAGGCAAGGGTCCCCACATAATGAGAATCATACACTTGTTTAAGTTGGAAAAGATGTTCCAGATCATCAAGTCCAACCATTAACCCATCACTGCCAAGTCCACCACTAAGCCAGGTTCCTCTGTGACACATCTATATGTCTTTTAAATACCTCTGGGGATGCTGCCTCTACCACTTCCCTGCGGAGTCTTTTCCAATGCTTGATAACCCTTTCCATGAAGAACATTTCCTAATAACATCTGAACCTTCCCAGTTGAACCTTGAGACCATTTCTTCATGTCCTATCACTTGGTACTTGGGAGAAGAGACAGACACCCTTCTTTGCTACCTCCTTTACCTCCTTTCAAGCAGTTATAGAAAGCAATAAGGTCTCTCTGCAATTCGTTTTTCCCAGACTGAACTCCCGACTCATCAGCCGCTCCTCATCAGACTTGTATTCCAGACCCTTCCAGCTCTGTTGCCCTTCTTTGGATGTGCTCCAGCACCTCAATGTCCTTCTTGTAGTGAGGGGTTCAAAACTGGACACAGTACTTGAGGTGTGGCTTCGTCAGTGCTGAGTACGGGGGGACAACCACTGCCCTGGTCCTGCTGGCTACATTATTGCTGATCCAGGCCAGCATGCCATTGGCCTTCTTGGCCACCTGGGCACAGTTGGCTCATGTTCAGCCAGCTGTTGACCCACAGCTCTCAGTCCTTTTCTGCTAGGCAGCTTTCCATCCACTCTTCTCCCAGCCTGTAGAGCTGCATGGGGTGGTTATGACCAATATACTTGTTACCCTGCATATGCAGAATTAAATGTATCAGCTCAGAACATTTAATACTGTAAGAGTTTGATAAGCCTGGTAGGGAGCAAATGAAGAAAAAACAACTTTGCTCAGAAACGTCAAGACTTTTTAGTTATCTTCTCCCTGAGGGTCATGTTTCCCATCATTCAGCAACATAGGCTATTAGGACACCTATTAATTAATCAGTTAAATTATTTTATTATTTTATTTAGGCAGTATAGTGATAAGTAAATGCTGGATGTTTACAGATCAGAAGACAATATGCACTGAAGCACGGCCTAGCCTCTGGATCTCCCTCCCTTTTAATACACAATCACTCTGCACAAACAGCATCACAGTTTGCCTTCTACAGTTTTGTTGGTTTATTCCTGTACTCACTGAAGCCTCTCTGCAGGCTCAATGGTTAGTTTACAAACTGGGGTTACATCTTCAGATTGTGCATCTTCCCTCTCCTCTCAAGATCTCCCTAACCACCCTTCCACCTCCAGTCTGCTGAGTTCAGCAAGACACACTTCATGGCAAATTTTTATATTCAATCTGTGAGACTCATGCTAAGCTCTGTGCCGAGATGTCTTTTTATTTATTATATCCCCCAAACATTAAATTTTGTAATGAAACAGAGCAGGAGTGGTGTCTTGAAAACATAATTTTAGAAAAGAAAAAAAAAACCAACCTAGGATAATGAATTGTATCTTTTTCAGTATGGCATTGGAAGTTTTCTCTATAAAATGAAGTTCATTTATCTAAATCTGAGGAATAGACATTTTAGGTAGATTTGTCTCATTTTGAACTATTACATCAAAAGAAATCATGTTCTGTTGTTCATGCCTCTCAGTTCCTGAAACAGTTAGGGACATGTTGTAATAAGAGATTTCATGCTACACCCTTCTCAACAGGTGTCAGTGGGGCAGTTTATAAAGTAAGGAAAGCATAAACACGACAAGGGCTTTTATGCCATGACTAAATGAATTTCTAGACTAAGTGTTTTAAAAGCATGAGGGCAGCTGAGTGCTGAGTAAATTTGCATTTGAAAATATATCCATTTATTCTCTTCCTTCAGTTCTTGATACAATGAGTCAGGCCAAATGCTGACGTAAATGAAATCCAGTCTACTCAATTCAGAACATCCCACAGGTGATGGCTGTATTAAGCCAACAGTGCTGGGAAGTTAATTAGAATCTGGATCCAGCAAATACTTAGTCATAATTTCTCCAGGAAAATTGTGGATTGGAGAGCTCAAAATAGCGTGGACAGATGCTGCCTTCTGGATCAAATAGCGTGATTTTTGTCTGTTTCAACCGCTCCTTGTTTATCACCTATTGGAGATTTCCTGTTTTGTAACTTTTCTAATATCAAGGGCTTCATGGAAGTGGTTTCTAGTGTTCACCAGCCATGCCCAAAACAGGACAGGGAACATTGAAATGACCCTGAAGCCAAGGGTTTGTCTTCCCTCCCTAGGTCTGCCAGCTAACTTCACACATTTTTTTAAATGCATATATACATTTAAATACAGCTAATGGTTTTCAATTGTGTGAGGGAACAGAATGATGAGGGCACTCCTGAGGTAGTTTGGAATCATGACCTTAAAAATACATCTTTCTCATACATGTATTCTCAGTTGAAAAGTACTGCGAAGAGATTAAGAAAAAGAACCCCATCAAACGAGTATTTCAACATGGTTATTATCATTGACAAGACAACCTGTTTGACACTTAAACACACCAAAATGATTATTTGTTTTCATTTTAAAATCTTCCTTTTGGGAAAGAAAGAAAAAAAATCAATTACTAGAAAGAAATTTCCTTTTCTTTAAATATTAAATCACAAAAGTGTAATGGTAACTATACATCCTGAAAAAAAATACTGATTCAGGTTAGCTTCTTTCTCACTGGAAATATTCCATCACTTATATGTACAGTTGATAATTAAAAAGATTCTTTTGAAGAGGCAGGAGCTCAGATGATTTTCTAGTGATGGCCTAGAGTCAGAAAATCGCCAATATATTTTACTGAAAATCAATTTTCACTATATTGTGTCCATATTGCTTTAAAATACAGACCCTAGTCTTGGTGTAAAACAGTATGGAAGTTGTGGTGATACAGCCATGTCATCACTTAGATTATTATATAGATATATAAATTATTCTCTCTATATATATAGATTATTATATATAGAAAGATTATTCTTGTTTGTAGAGCAAAACACCCTGTTTAGTAGGCACTGGTTATTGGGATAGTTGGAACAGTGCAGTGAGAGACAAACTAAATTTCTTTACAAAAGGAATAATTAATAGACCTTGTATATAATTTTTGTATAAATGCAATATTCTTATATCTGTTGGGGTAGAAGGAGGTGAAAGAAATGAAAGATTACCAAATTTCTAAGAGGGTTTTAAAGCATAAAACTTTTATGATGTCTTCTAATGACCTGACTAATGGGAAAGAATATCTGCCATAATAACTTGCCCATCCCTTAACAAATAGCCATAGAATAATCACTTCATTTTGAGATCAGTGCTTGAAAGGGTGTTTGGGTTTTAAACTAACACTTCATTTGGAGAAAAATGCTGTTTTTTCAACTTACGCTACTCAAAAGTATTTCAGGACTCAGAAAATCACAGACCTAAAGAGTCGTTGTAACTAATATTTCTATGAATTGCCAATACCTCACTGAAAGGAGGCAAGCAACTCCTTCACTGAACAGCCTGTGCTACACATTGGCAACTCCTAGAGTCGGGAATACTTTCATTAGCATTAGAGCTCTGAAGGCTGGGGGGAAAAACATTTAAATCCTTGTTTCTTAATGGTCTATTTTCATTGGGAAGCAAGAATAGGAAAGGAATCATAGAAACATTTTTCACATGCTTGGAATAAAGTCTCTTAGTTTTGTTCCCATAGGTATAATGAAATACTTTCTGATATTTAGACACGGGCTAATATTTTGAAAGATTATTCTGAATACAAGTTAGGTGCTGTAGTTATCAACACGATCCACCAGACAATCCGAATGGAAACAGAATAAATTGAGTATCATAAGTTCTTCTTAGTCAAAAGAACTTTTCTGTCAGTGTACAGGCCAAAAAATTGGTGTCACAATAATGAACATTGCTTAGCACTGGAGCATATTTAAATTATTCAAACTATGCTAATTTAGGTTTTAAATACTCAACATTTCCACAAAAATTGTTGAGCAATACCCATAACAGTTGGCCTAGTTATCACCAACTTTTTCACTATCCAATAACTTCTTAGGAGCAAAAACACAATGTTAATGAGGTATGTACCTCAGTCATTGCTTCCAAAACTGCATGTGTACAATTACAGATCTCTTTCAATATTCCACTACCTCACTAGAGGTGATTGCTTTTAGAAATACTAAATTATTTGTTATCACTAGTAAAATAAAATCCAAACTACTTATTTGGTTATTACAGATCAGTAATGAAATCTGTGTCAATTTTGAATGTGGGATGGGCTGATTTTAAGACATGCTCAGCATCTGATGTTCTTTGATGCCTACAAGAAGACCTACATAAATGATAACTGCCTCCAACATAAGGTTGGAGGACTGTGAACCATTACTTATATCTAGATTTTAATTTTCAGCAGAAAAATGTGGGTGTTACAAAGGAAAAGATGTTCTAAAGATATCATAGAACAAGAATAGATTATCTGATGAGCTTGGAGAGTCTAGATCACTTCTTTTTAGATGGATTTCTGTCAGAAGTGATTTAGGTACATCCTGATGTTTTGGATGGGATTACCTGTAGCACTTGTATTCGGAGCAGCTTTATGATTCTATAGACAGGAGAATAAATATTTGAGGTTGGGATAAAAGTAGAATTGTCCAGCTTCCTCAGGAAGATCAAATTAAGTACCATATCTAGAATAGGATTGTAACATTCAATGGTTTAATTTGGAACAAATTACTTTACATCCCAGTGAAAGATCTGAAAGATCTGGCTGATGTTATTGAGAGACCTCTCTCAGTTATTAATCAATGGTCTTGGGAATATACAGAGGTTCCAGATGATTGTAAGCTACCAAGTGTTGTTCCAATCTTCAAGAGGGCAAGAAAGAAGACCCTGGTAATTATAAACCTGTCGGTCTCACTTCGGTGCCTGGTAAAATTATGGAGATTATGGTGGGAGCATTTGAAAAACATTTGAAAGATAATGCAGTCATCACTCAAAGCTAAAACAGGTTCATAAAGGCAAAATCATGCTTTACTAACATAATTTCCATTTATGACAGCATTACCTGACTGATGGATGAAGGGAAGGCACTGGACATGGGGTTTTTACTTATTTTAGAAAGCCTTTTGATAATCTCTCTTCCAGTGTCATTCTATACAAAATGTTCAGCACATATCCAGTCGTGCATACAATACAGTGTGTGACCAATTGGCTGAAGAGCTGGACCTAAAGAGTGTTGGGAGACACAGGTTAAAAAGCAAAAGACTGGCAAGGAGACTGTAAATTGCTCAAGTGACCTTGCATTTGGGAATAACCGTTGATAAGCCTGTGCAAACAGCAGGCCAGTGATTCTCTTGCATGGATACCATTTAACAGTGCCTGTGCCTCTGCTTGTGAGCCTCTGCCCAGGTGTTGCTTCACCTGGTTAGTGAGATAGTGAAAATAAATTTACTCTTTCCATTCTAGCTGTTTTCCTGCCTGTGTTGACTCACACAAAACGTTGCAGTAAATGGGCAGCATTTGGTTGCTGGTGAGTCACTAGTGGTGTTTTCCAGGGCTTAATTTTATGGCACGTTCTCATCAACATTTTTATCAGACCTGTATGCTGGAGTTGAATGCACATTAAGCTTGTCAACTAAGCTAAATTAGGAGGACTTGTTGACTCCCTCAAGGACTGAGAGGCCCTTAAAGAGAAACCTTCATGATTTAAATGGCCGGGCAATCTACAATGGCATGAATTTTAACAATGCAAATACCAGATTTTGCATGTGAGATTGTGTAATTGTGGATGTAGTTATACACTGTGGGCAAAAGACTGGAATACAACCCTGCAGAAAGAGAGGTTCTGGTTGATGGCAAGCTCAGTATCGGTCAAAAATGTGCCTGATGGCCAAAAGGGCCAACTGTATCCTGGGGTGCATTAAGCCCAGTATAGCTAACCATTTTGAAGAAGTGATTTTCCCACTGCTTTGGTGAAGCCTCACCTCCAGTACTGTGTGCATTTTGATTTCCACAATATAAGATGGATATAAAAATATTAGAATGTGCCCAATGGAGAGTACTAAAGATGGTGAAAGACTAGAGGGCAAGACATGTGAGAAGCAGCTGAGGTAATTTGGTTTGTTCAACCTGCAGAAGAGGAAACTGCAGGGTGATCTGCAAGGGAAAGCTTCATCTGGAGGCGAAGCAGAGAGATAAGTGCTGATCCATTCCCTTTAGTGTCCAATGATTGGATGTGGGAAATGGCTTAAAGTTGCTTCCCAGGAAAGTGGTCATGGCCCCAAGACTGTCAGTACTCAATAAGCATTTCAATATTCTTAGATATGTGTTTTATTTTTTAAGTTGCACTTTGGGGAGTCAAATATCTTTGTGGGTCCTTTCAAACTTGGGATGTTCTATGATTCTGTGAATCCTGGAAACTGAGGTAGGAGAGGAATCATTAGTCAAGAAAACATAAAAAGTTATTTCATTATTTTAAATAACAATAAATAATTGCATTTTAAAACAAATAACATGGTTTATTGCCTGAATTCTTCACTATGCATTTTTAAGAATTTCAAACATGTGTTCAGAAAAATGTACTTATCAAATGTTTAAATGTATTAATTAAGCACATCTTACAGTCTGATACTGTGAGAATGATTTGAACAACGTCGATGAATCTGGAATGGAAATTTGATCAAAATTAAAAGGAAAAAACTCCATTACAAGAACCACACATGACTTGGTTTCTATGAATAGTAAGTTAAATATATATCTCTGTCTTAGAAAAGATTTCACTTTATTCTTTACTGTTTGAATCTCTTATGTTAAGACCTAAAACAATCCTTATTCTTCATTTTACATTTTACATTTATTTATTTATTACATTTTTTTCTCAGAATTCTCTTTATTATATTCACCTTGATACAATTTAGGGTTGTGATTTACTGTCAAATTCATTATTTAGTATTTTGTGCTTTGTAGTGTGATGGTGTAGAGCTTACATCAAAACATTTATTGTGTAGACTGCACTGTATTTTTCTCAGTATTATGTATTTCAATCTATTTTTAAGTATGCATGAATATATGTAAAACCTTTAAAAATATTCTTTTGTACGTTCTTATTTGACAAGTGTTTCTTATGAAATATTCCATTTAGGTGATTGAAAGTGATTTTAAGGAAGAAGTGATTTATTTATACTCATAAAAAATAACATTTCACTGCTTTTTAAAATTGATTATGTTTTCTAGTCCACCCACTTTGGGGATAAGAAGAAAAACTTTCTAGCAGTATAATTCTTTTTTTTTTTTTCTTATTTAACTTTGCTTTTGGGCTACCTTACTGGGTTCTGGTTATAGTGTAACAAGTATGTTCTAAACCATGTGAATAAACTATACATCAAACTAAAATGTCATAGTTGATTAAAAAAGAACCTATTATGACTTGTAAGTCTTACTGTGCAAGTTAAGTTTGGAACCACCATTGTATTTGCTTTTAACTGAAGATGCAGAATATGATTTTTAATTAAATTCCATTAGGATAGCTTTAGTATTAACAACCTGTTGAGACAGTTACCCAGTGGTATATCACAGAAGTGAACAAAGATACTACCTTACATGAAAAAGATGTTCTAGAGAACATTGCAGTGGGAAAGCTTCATGATTAATGCCTACCATTAAGATACACCCATCCAGCATACATAGTCCATCTTTACAGGATTCTTTCAGTAGACCTTGAAGGCCTATCCAACCCACCTGAACATTTTCAAACAAACCTATTTGTAACATAAAGATAATACATTTCCAGACAACAGCAACAGAACAGATTGCCGAGCAGACAGTAGGAGACAATTCAGCAGCCTCTGTACATCACCATTAATTTATCACATCCTAGTAGTACCTTTTCTTTAGACAAATGAACGAACTTGCCAGCTTAGAAATGTTTTACTGCTTTATCTCATTTGTAGAGTTTTCTGTTTGTGCCACAGAGTTTATTTGCCCACATACACCTCAAAACTGACTGGGCTAATGAAAACCCCAAACCCCTTAAAATACGCAAATCCCTAACATTGTGTCCCAACTGACTTTACAATGAAAAAACACGTAAAACTAGATGCATGGATACTTGGATACACAGCAGTTCTGTTTATGAAAACCCATGTCTATCTCCTCTTTTTCACAGCTAATGTTACAGGAGCATGGAATGGTTTGGGTTGGATAGGACCTTGAAGACCATCTCATTCTAACCCCCCGCAATGGCAGGGACATCTTCCACTAGACCAGGTTGTTCAAAACCTCATCTAAACTGGCCTTGAACACTTCTGGGGATGGGCCCTCTGTACCTTCTCTGATCAACCTGTTCTGGTGTAAGGACGCTTAACCCGGAGCTCTCGAGCTATCTACAGTGTCCTTTATGTGAGCAAAATCCCTGCTGGGACGGGTTGCAATGCTTTTACAACTCTCCCAAAGGACAGAGTTCTTGCTACCGCAGATGACCTATTTCTGCTGGCTCCTCTGGAAATGAGAGTTACCCCAGGCGTGGTGTTAAGGCGTCAGAGAGAATGAAAGGTGACAGAGGGGTCTTCTCTGGGATAACAGCCTTTTTATTGTAAATCCAGTGTTGCGTTGTGAGGGTCCAGGGAGGAAGCCTGGAAACATCTAGGTGGCTGGATTAACCCAGAAGAAAAAGAATGAGGAAGCTCTTCAGGGGTCTTTTAGAGGGAAATGGGACCAAGGAACACCCAATGGAAAACCACATAGTTCAAAGTGACCAGTGGAGGGGAGAGCTTCCCAGGCCATAGTCATATATGGGACCTAAGGTATGGATACAGGTAACACAAGGGAAACACGGGGTTTCACAACAGTTCAGGCAGGGAGTTCAGATATTGGAGGGAGAAGGTTCAGAGGGTATTGCCCTGTGTCTCTTCCCATCAATTTTGAAGCTCAAAAGCAGCAGCTTCTGCCAAGTATGCTGCTACACTGGTGGAATGTTATGATTCTCAGAAAAAGTGGGATGGAAAGAAAAGAATTTTTTCCCTCCTCCAAAAAATCATCACATTACTGCAGTCAGGGAATCACAAAAATCAAGTCTATATGGAACACACTCCTGAGGAACCTGTGCCTAGGTATTGACAACTACTTTAGCCATTTTCTCTCTCCCTTGTTATTTAGCCTGGGAGGTAAAAAGTGCATGAAACTGAGCACAGCAGAGCACAAGACTCAGTAAGGATATGGAAACTCACTTTACAATAACCGTGCAGGTAAAACAGAAGCCTGTTGTACTCAGAAATGTACAACACTGCAGATTTTAGTACTTGCTTGCTTTAAACCAAAAGACAAGCATGCTAATATAACATAACCATACAAGCTAAAAAAACCAATATTGCCACAATGCTGAAAGACCTTATGCAAACTGTGCTTTATGATAATTTTACAAGGCCCTGGACTTTTAGGCTTGTTAACCAACTGCTTATAAGAAATTGCTTTGGCATGCAGATTTGTATAGTTAGTTTAAGCCTGATAGAACAGCAAAGATTTTTGAAAATGTGAATACAGGTTGCAAGAAGACACCTGGGAATTGCAACTTGCTGATGATCAGCTACCAGACACTGAAAAAGCACAGCCATGTGAGACTGGGGGAAAAAAAGGCACCTGCTTTTTTTTTTTTTTAAAAAAAAAGCAGTAGTAACAAAGCAATGGAAATAATAGACTTGTAGAATCATTAAGGATGAGGAAAAAAAAGTAATAAAATAAAATATATTTGTTATATAACTAAATGATTTGATTAATATAGAATTAGAATCCACAATATATAATTAATATATCACATAGTTATATAATGAGAATACAATGGTATGTTGTTACATTATATAGGATATATGATATGTTATATATTATATTGTATTATATATAATTATATATATAAAGTAGTATAATTTCAATTATAAATAAAACAGTCCACATCAGAATGAGGCATCTATCTGTTATTCCCTCTGCTCCTGCTCTAGGTATTTTGCCTTACATATTCCAGGGTAGAGGCCAAAGGCCTTTCTGGGAATACTCCAGAAAATTAAATATTGTACAAAGGGAAAAGACCACAAATTTAAGAGGGTGAGTGGAACTTAGCACCCACCTATGCACTTAATGATTTAAGTTCTGGCTTCTCTTATTGATATGCTTGTGAACCAAATCAACCTCAGGAACTAAGGGCTATAACATCAATACTAACGATATGGGATTAGCCCCAAAGCATTTTAGGATTTGATTGGTAAGGGCTGACTTCTTTGATTTCATAGCAATAATGAGTGAAAATGAATAAGAACCTTTAGCATAGAGTGAGTTGTAAAGGAATTTTAGTCTTGCAAATGTTTATTTCAGAGTTCAAAATTACTTTGATTTGTCTTTTAATAATTCCCATTACAGAGAATGAAATTCCCTAGTTCATACATGCACACATACTTACATATCCATGTTTAATCTCAGTGAACTAGAATCAGAATGAAGCCTTTTAATGTTCTAGCTCAATGAACTGTAGAGAGCTGGGCATATTTGATCACAGAACTGCAAGGCCATCTTATCTTTGAAAATCTGAGCCCAGAAAAACTTAACATTTAAATATAATGCTTGGCTCAGACATTTGCAAGTGTGGCAATGTGGAACTTAGAGTCAGAAAATCACAAATTGCTAAGGTTGGAAATAACTTTTGAGATCATCAGATCCAATCATCAACCTAAGTACTACCACCACATTCACCATTAAACCATGTCCTCAAGAGCCAAATCCACAGTTTTTTGAACATTTCCAGGGATGGTGACTCTACCACTTCACTGAACAGCATGTTCCAATGCTTTGCAATACTTCCTGTGAAAAGAATTTTCACAACAGCCAATCTAAACCTCCCTTGGAGCAACTTGAGACCATTTCCTCTCATCCTATCACCTGGGAGACAGACCCCTGCCTCACTACACCCTTCTTTCAGGTAGTTGTAGAGAGCAATAAAGTCTCCCTTGAGCCTCCTTTTTTCCAGGCATGAGCAAAAGGAATGGGAAACCGTCTAATAAACTCTGTTTCGTTTACTTGAGTGCATCTTCACTTTGTCTGTCAAGGGATTGTCATTCTCAGTTTGTGAACTAGTACTCTGAATTAATCTCTTTCTTTTGTATGAACAAATAATGACTGTTTTAGAGAAAAAACATTACAATTTTGTCCTCTTTTTTTTTGCATGAATTCTCATGGCATGTTCATATACGACATTTATGTTGTGTATTATGAAACATTCTGTAAACATTTTATTTAATCGTGCTTAGATTTGCAGCAAAACTTTATTAGCAGTAAGAAATGCATTCATCTCATTGACTTCACTGCACAGCAGTCCAGCATCAGGAAAAGATACCTACACTTTAGAGGTAATTCAAATATTAGAATAACATTTTTCATACTTATCTGTCATCATCTCTTTTCACCTCTGTATCTGTAGTGCTTTCTGAAATGCCCTTTGCTATTCAAATGTTTGCTAGACTGAATGCTTAGATAATGAACTGACTCAAAAATACTTTTGGAATTGATTTATTGCAATATTCACATAAAGTAGCAACAGAGGAGAGGAAGAAAAGATATGAAGTGATTAATTACATGCACTTCAGAGATGAAAGTTCTTATTTTCTTCATTTAATTTTTGCTCCCACAAAACTCAAAAAAGGCTTTTAAGCTAGATTTACATAAGGACCCATTTCTGACTAAATAAAGTTTTGGTCTTTCAGACATTTTGTGCTTTTCTGTCATGCTAAGCAGTCCAGTGTTCATGGGTATGGCATACTCAAGTTGGGATTTGGGCATTGATCTGGTATAAGTACAGATTTGGGGATTTTTAAATATCTGTGATGAAGATATTGAAATCTTGAATCGTCTTTCTAAATTTCAGAATTCCCTGTATAGCAACAGGAGATGCAGCAATTTAATCCTAAATTAAAATTTTAAAATGGGTCTTCATGAGATTGTTCCTGTATTGGAAGCATTATATTGATTAAATTGGCTAACTATGCTGCAAGTGATTTTTTCCAAATGTAGGTGAGTTGTAGAAGCTGGAGAGAGCTCCATTAATGCAGGGACACAGGAGAGTAGAAACAACCACTTTGGAATCAGGCTAATTTGTTCCTGATAAGTCTTTTCTTATGACAAGGAATCATTTTGAAGTTATCTAGCATATAGTTTTGATTGCCAAGTACTTTAAAAAAACAAACTTCAACAAAAATATAATAACAAGTCTCATTTCTGCATATTTATGTCTGTGTGTATTTCCTGACAAAATTTTTCAGCCATCTTGTACAAATTCACTGATACCTCTGAAGACTGTTAGGCACTGGAAGAATTGGTAGCCTGAATAAAAGTCCTAATAAAAAAAGCATGTCAAATTTCTTGTGCTTATGTTATGATTAAAATCCAACAGAAACATAATGTTCTTTGAGGTGTCACTGTGACTAAGGAAGAAAAAATGTCATTTAGGGAAAAGTTATCATGAAACAGCATCCTGCTTTTACAGCTTCTGTTAAAGAACAGACCTGAGGTGAGCCAAGACAAAACTCTAAATCAGCAATTACTTTCAGAAGGTACATGAAAAAGGAGTAAAAAACTGAAATGCAGATCTTTTCAATGACAAAAAACTTAAGGTTCCTAAACAATAAAATAGGATCTTGCACCCACCTAGATAAGGGGGTTGTCTCTACATTTAATCAGATCTGACTGCTTCGGAACTGGTGGATGGGCCACCAATTTTCTCATCCACTATAGGATAGTCAAGACTGCAAGGAAACATTTTATTTGCCTATGTATTCACCCGTGAACCTTTCCTGTGGAGTTTACAGTGCATTCCTTTCCTTTTCAAATGAATCAAAGGTTGCTCTTTTAAAACCTGATCTGAAATGTCACAACTGCCTTTTCCACAGTACCTCAGGTGTTATAGCACTTAGAGAAGATGGGTGGATCAACATTGAGTCCCTCTCCTCTCTGAGATACTTTTAGTTTGCTTTTGTTTCCTCCTCATTGGCTAATCTCCTCACTAGGCTACTTAACCCAGGAGCATTTTCCTCACTTTCCTCTGAAACTGAGACACTCTTTAGAAATATTACTTGGGACAGAGAAGAGATCATGATATAAGAAGGACATGGACCTTTTGGAATGAGTCCAGAGGAGGGCCACAGAGATGATCAGAGGGATGTAACACCTCTCCTCTATGAAAACAGGCTGAAAGAGTTGGAATTGAAGGCTCTGGGAAGACCTTCCACTACCTAAAGCGGGCCTGCAAGAGAGCTGCATGGGAACTTTTTACAAGGACATGTAGTGATAGGACAAGTATCACCGCTTATCACTGCGGGAATGCTGGAGACGCAGAAGAAAAAGCCGGAGCCAGCTGTGTTCAGCTTCAGAGGAAAGGAAGGAAGGGGGGCAGACCCACCTTCTTTTAATTCTTATATACACTTTTTGAAATCACTGTTCATTGGAGAAAATCACCTATTCCTCCTTTAACTACAGTGGTCAAAAGAAATGTCCATCAAAGATCTGTGTCCATGGGAAAGGAATGCAATAACAAGATAATTCTACAATAACATAGCTATGTTTATAGAACACTAGTCCTTGAAAACTATCTAGTATAGAGCTAGCTATTTTTAACAGTAAAAATAAGGCAACAGACAAGGAATAATGGGTTTAAATGAACAAAGGGTGGGTTTAGATTAAATATCAGGAAGAAATTCTTTACTGTGGGGGTGGGCAGACACTGGCAGAGGTTGCTCAGAGAAGCTGTGGATGTCCCATCCCTGGAAGTACTCCAGACCAGGTGGGACAGGGTTTTGAGTAACCTGATCAAGTGGAAGGTGTCCCTGGGTCACCAAGGGAGGTTGGAACTAGATGATCTTGAAGGTCTCTTCCAAGCCATGACTGAAGGTCCCTTCCAACCCTTCCATGATTCTATGATTTTATAAGGGAGCATTATCTTCTGATTCAGATGCTTCCTATGAGAGATAGTCATGGTTATTTTCCTATCTTGAAGGGTTCAAAGATATTTTATGATCAGACACCACGTACTAAGCATCAGTTAAGCACTCAGTGGCACAATCGCTGTCAAAATGGGGCAGATCTGATCACATACAGAACCAGGCTACAGTATCTGGTGACATGCAATGTTCGAAAATAAACAATAAGATAGATTTTAATAATCTCTGGAGTTAAGCAGATGCAGCTTAGCAGTTGTCAGGATCACTAGGGCCTTAAATTCTGCCAAACCTTTCTTAAGGCACGTAAGTCCTTTTTTGGATTTGGCCCTTAGCTTCATCCAGATTTCTTTCAAAATCAATTTATTTATAGCTGCCCATTATGACATATGACATAGTGCATAAGCATCAATTCACTCGGACATATGCTACATATTTTCACACTTGGACTTGGGGAGGAGAGAGTGACACAAAGCTTACTAGAAGTTTATAAAAGTTGCAGACAAAGTAATATTTATGTGATGAGCAGGCAAAACTCCTGGTGGTTTGTTCCTTCCATGCACTTCAATAGACTAATTTGACAGAATTAATCTATTGCCTCTTTCTTGGAAATTGTGCCTATGAATTAATTTTTGAATGTAAAGAAATTAGTTTTATATAAATTTGAAGAACAGTGAACTTTAAAATAGTCACAGTTACATATTCAGGTCTGTAATGTGGAACAATAGGTTACTGTTGTTTTTTTTACCCTTTATAGTAATCAAGTGTTTTATTTGGTTGCTTCAAAGATCTCTTGCAGCATTTGTACCCAGAAAAGTGCAACAATATAATGGCTCATGGCAGAGATAATGTTCGTATTTGAAAGGGAGTAGTTTATTTTCGAAACCAATACTTAAAAAATTGCAAATTTATGGATAGTATAAATAATTATCATTACACATTTCACATTTTCAGCTTTAATACAATTTTCTTCCTTATAATAAATCCAGACAAATATTATGCCTATCAGATTTTTCATGAGACAGGAGGAATCTCATCCTTCACAAAAATCTCTTCCTCACTTTCCCCTAAAACTCTGGTGGAGTGCATTTTTTAAGTCAACAAATTTTTAATCTCAGATTTATACGGATTGCAAATCAAGATTCAAAATCACAAATTCATTTCATGCTTTTCTTAAGGAGATGCTTATTTAAGATAACTGTCAGACCATTTTTAAGACTACCTTACACATGGTATATGCCCTTTCTCTTGTATAGTCTGGACCCAGAACCCCTCATTTTCCAGCACATTCAAACAGAACACTGAAATGATCACAGACTGAGAGATGATTAGGATAATGTCACTTGAAATGCCATTAAGCTATATAAAGAAGTTAATACCACTTTGAAATAAATTTGCTGATTAAACAATGAAATGTATGGAAGGCTGAGATAAATTATTTGTATAACAGAAACTACTGAAAATATCACCATGCACTTGAATAAACATCAGATATTTGCCATCTAATTTTCTGCCTTATGTATTGTTTATTTGAGCCTCATGATTACACAGTGTTCCCTTTCAGCTTCATTACAGTTCATAGTCATTTCTTCCGGTGATCATTCTCATGGCACAATAAGTTTTTTTAACCTCATAGACATTCTGTTCTCTGCTGGTTTTCCACCCACCCTTCCTTGGTAACTGACTGCACAGCAGCCCACTCTCAGCAGCTCTTTTCACAGACGAAATATAGATCTTGTAATTACAATACAGCTTCACTGTCCTTGGATTTCTCATATATTCTTCCAAAAATTTTACTGCAGTATTTATCAACATTTTTGGTTTTATACTGAAGAAATAAACACCCATATTTAAGCTATCATAGAATCATAGAATGGTTTGGGTTGGAAGGGACCTTAAAGATCATCTCGTTCCAACCCCCCAAGACGGACAGGGACAGCTTCGACTAGACCAGGTTGCTCAAAGACCCATCTAACCTGACAAAGAATACTTCCAGGGGTGGGGTATCCACAGCTTCTCTTGAAGTGAAGGTCTCATGAGAGTGAAGTACAGGAAAGAATACCCTCCCTCATCCTGCTGGCCACGCTGCTTTTGGTGCAGACCAGGACATAGTTGACTTTCTGGACTGCAAGTGCACATTGCTGGATCACATCAAGCTTCTCGTCCACCAACACCCCAAGAAGGTCAGTTTCTCTTGATTTCACTGACTTATGCCTTTCCTAGATGGATCACACTATTTTCTAGGAGTTTTCTATCCTTTAAGTTACTTCTAGCACATGACAACTGAGAACTGTTAATTTCTTGAATTATCTAAAAACCATTATACAAAAGCACATGTTATTTGATTAAGCATTCTTTGAGGTCAGTGCTAAAATGCTTATTTTAGAGTACAGGGGGAACAATATTAGACCAAAAAAAGCCACTTGTGAAAATTTTAACCTCAGGGTTTTTTCAATACACTGTCCTGAAAGTACAGAAATTAGAGAAAATACAGAAATTTGAGTTCTAAAAACAGGTAGAGAAGGAAATTTTTTTCCTACCCTCTCCTTCAAACCTCAGCTCTCTAACACCAAAATTGTAAAGACAACTGCATCCAGGCAATTTCTGAAGCTTCGTGGAATCTTCCTTGAGGTATGTTATTACAAAAAAAATCTTCTTTATAGTCTCAGTGCATGCCCACATGCTATTTCACATTCTTCATTTTTAAGTCTGAATAACAACACATAGCAGCAAAAAGACCTACCACAATCTAAAAAGATTATCTTTCATGGGATGTTTGGACTATATGTCAAAAATGTTTTATCATATTTTACATCCAGAATAAACAATGGATTGCACCTTCAAGATACAAGACAGAGGAGATGAAAGGTTCACTGAAACCAAAAGCACAGAGTTTAACTACAGCCAATCAGTAAATCACAAACTACAAACGTTCATGAGCCATTCATTACAATTACTTTTCAAAGAATTATATGTTTAAACTATTACATAGTACTTCTATTTATATACATTGATTTTATTTCTACAGGCTATTTACAGATTCTTTTCCTCATGCTGGGATGTGTTTGCTTAAACATCCATTTCTCACTAAGATGTTTTAAATCAAAGTTTGGGTCAAAGAAAAATTCAGATGCAGCACATGTATGTTGCACTGCATGTTACACTCATTCCTATTTCAGTCAGATTTAGGAAGCCCAAGAACAATGCTATTTATAAGGGACATAAGTTCAGGAATCAAAAAACCATGCTTAATTTACTCATGGCAGTTAATTTCTGTGATTTTCTGTGGCATCTAAATTCAGAATTGTGATTCAAACCAGAAATTGCCAAAGAGTAGATATTCTGGCTTAATATACATTCAATAGATATTTAATAATATTAATCAGATTTTGGTCACAATATCTACTGCTTTGTTAATAATTCAATATTAAAAAAAAATCTGGTTTTGGTGAGTCTATGGAAAAGAGAGTGTGCTACAATTAGTAAAATCACTTCAGTTATCTTGTTCTGTGAAATTTTATGGGTAGATGGTCAGCAGATGAAAAGGAAATTCCAGGACACATTCCACATAATTCAAGACAAAAACCTTTGTTCTGTGATTCCTATTTCTCGCACAGCTGTGCAAAACACTTGCACTCTCTCTCTATAAAGAGAATATACCACCATCTAAATTACAGTTTCCTTTTATATTCATAACCAAACTAAGAAAAAAAAAAAAAAGATATTTGGGTTTATATTAGAGCTGTGTTTTATGTTTACATGAAGTATAAAGTATTTCAGACTCCTGCATCATAAAAAGCACAGCAAAACATACACAGTAATTCTCAAAAAAAAATTTTGTTTAAAAAAATTAAACTAGAAATGCAAAAAATTTGAACAAAATATGCTGACATTATTTTCTTTTTCAGTTTTTCTCCCAATATCTTTGATATCCCTCATTGAAATGAAAGGGACTGAGTACTCATTGAACCTTACCTCCCCAGGCCATGCCCAGACAGCCATGTGTTCAACCAAGGTCACACAGAATGAAAGCTGCCCACCACTGTCATTTGGTACTTTGAGAGCAGCACACAAGAAATCATAAAGAAAAGGTAGGAGCATTCATTAACTGGCTACATTGTGTCTGCCCCTGGGTGCATAGATATACACTGAATGACCAGACTGTTAGATTAGACTCAAGTCTATAATAAAGAAAATCTGGAAGATTTTGTACTTGTTTTTGTACTGTTCCCCGCCCCCCCCCCTTTTTTTTTAATATATATTTTCTATCTTTTTTTTTTCTTTTTTAATGTCTGTTCTGATTTTTCCTAAATCCATTATCTTTACAGGCCAAGATTTCTTCTTTCTAATTTTCATCATCCGTTTGGCCAAGCATCTAACAGTCTCTGTCAGACAAAAGCAACAAGAGTGCATTAAACAATAAGGTGAAGTAAAAACAACCAAACAGATGATCAAGTCAAATACTTGAGGATGAAAATCTTGGATATAGTACAAAAACTTCATTATGCATTAAGGCTTTTGAGTTTGTAGTGGTAGCAGATGTTTGACTAGACCAGAAGGAACAGAAGCACTGAGAAGCCAATGATGAGCAAGGAAGGTCTTTGAAAATCCAGCCTGGTTCATCTCTCGCTTTGGCATGTATCAGGGACATTTCACTGCAGGTGGGGGAGCAGTCTCACTGAAATCTGCGTGAAATCCATTTGTTCTCTTCCATACTGTCTTCTGAGCTCATAAAACACATGTAAACAAGAAGTACTGAAAAATAAAACCCCACCATAATTTCTTTGCAAATAATTTTTTTCAGAGAAATCAATTAATTTCTCAGATACTCAAAATCTACTAATCTGACATGATTTGTGAAAGTTCAGTTCCTGTTATTAGAATTCATATTCCTCTAGGAACTTAAGTATTTATTTAAAAATGCATATTTTGCCTTGGAGGACTGAAAATCCTTGTCTGGAATTATGATTGATCAAAACACTGGACTGGAAGCTAAATAGCTTTGATAATTTAAAAAAAATTATATAATTTTATTTTAGCTTTTGCCAAAGATATGACTGTCCTAAGGAAAGAGCAATTGTGACAGTCAGAATGATTACACTCTGGTGTATTTACCAAGTCGTGAATTTTTCCTTAACTAATTTCTACTTTTTGACAAACGGAGTTCTACAGTAAGGATTTCATAATGTTTAAACTATTGTGAGTGTCATTCTTATGGACACTAGGCCTGTTTGAGTTGGGGACATTGTAGAACTGCTGGTTTTTTCCTAACAATGCACAAGTAAATAAACAAGAGAAGAAAACCTGGAAATCTGAAATTTTTAGGGTCAAATATTGTCACTGAAACTGTGCAGATTTTTTTTTCCCTTCAGACTTCAATCTGTCTGTATTCCAGCTGATGTGGTCAGTGGCTTTTATCCCTAGTGAAAGAATAGCACAGTGTAATAGATGCAACTTAGAATATGAAACCATTTCCATAGCAGACCTAAAGATCATTTCACTTGGAAAAAAAAAAGGACATGTGCCATAGACTTAACAGATGCTTTCTAGCTCTAACAATTCTTATGGGGATATACACCCAGGAATCTAATCAACCACAGAAATGCATTACTTTCCCCAACTATTTGATGTCTTCCTACTTCAAATCAGATCTATAATTTATGAAGGACTTCAGTTAATTTCAGACAGTAGGCTCATGTTTCATATGTCAAATATCTCATAATTTAATTTAGAAGAAATCAGCCGTGCTGACAACTGAGTAGTCAGGAAAAGAAATTGGAGTGCATGGCATGGCATGGCAGGAACTAGCACAAGTCCCATCATTTTTTTACTTGTTGTGTGCAGAGTTCTTCTGTTAACTCTGCATGTCAGATCAGTAATTATGTGTTAGAAAGGAACATAAGACTGTTCATCCAGGGTAAGCATGATTGCCGATGACAACATCAGAGAGACAGAATGTGTTGACAGTGACATATCCTCAGAAGTCTACTTTTCAGTCACTGCTCATTAAATCATGTTCAACAGTACATTAAATAGAAGCAAACTTAACTTAAAGCTGTTAATAGGAAAGCATGTGTCTCTGTGTGTACAGAGGCATGCTTTTAAAGCATAAATGGAACCTGAGGAAAATGATACATGGTTTTGGTTGTTGCATAATATAATCCTTATTTTGAGGTAATTGATTTAAGCATGAAAACAATAGTGAATGGAATTGTTGAAGGGAGTCCAGACAAGGACTGTTAATATGTTCAGAGGACTGGAGCATCTCTCCAATGTAGATAGCTGAGAAAGTTGGGTCGTTTCAGCCAGGAGAGAAGGCTCTGGGGAAACTTCATAACATTTTCCACTAGCCTGCAAGAGAGATGCACATGGACTTTTTACAAGGACATGTAATGATAGGATAAGGAGTAATGGCTTTAACTAAAAGAGTGTAGGTTTAGATTAGATATTAGGAAGAAATTCTTTATTGTGAAGGTGGTGAGGCACTGGAACAGATTGCTTAGAAAAGCTGAGGATGCCCCATACCTGGAAATGGTCAAGGCCAGGTTGCATGTGTCCTTGAGCAACCAGGTGGAGTGGAAGGTGTCTCTGCTCCTGGCAGCGGGGTTGGAACCTGATGATCTTTAAGGTCCCTTCCAGGCCAAGTGTGATTCTGTGGATGTTTCATTTAGCAAAAATAGAACTGCAAAAATAACATTCACAATGCAAACATTTACAGCATGGTGTAATATGATATAATGTGTTTCATTTCAACTATATTTTAAACAGTTTTCCTTCAAATTCATATCATGCTATTACCAGACGCATTTGGTCATTGCAAACCCTTCAGAAACTCTTTATAAATATTTTAATGCAGATATTCATTATGAAGTAAAAAATTGCATGATGTGATATTATTGCTAATGCAAGTGACAGCATTCTAAGCAAAAAGCAATGAAGGGAAATTTTGAGACGTAATATCTCAATGCAGCATGCAATGCAACAGTCATTTGTACGTATTTGCATTATCCAGATTGTTTGCATATAGTATGAAGCAGAGCTAAGCTTAATTTAATTTTTTTTTTTTTTTTTCAGGCAGTTCACTGGACACCTAATTTAGCTTTCTGGAGCTCTGCTTCTGCTTCCCATTCTCCATCTACTTCAAATGTAGAAGATTCCTCAAAACAGTTATATCAAAATGGATTAATGTCATATTTAATTCTGGAAGAAGCATAATTCCACTTAGGATTTGTTGTGATGTAGACTCTTGAGCTACTGGACCTGACTGAAATGCATCCCTTCAGCCAGTACAGATTGCAGCATTTATATTCACTTCAAAGCAACAAAGCATGGGCTCTAGCCTGGAAATCTCTGTCCTGCCTAGCACTGCAAAGTCTGTTTACTTGTTAGCTGCTACCCTCTTGCTAACTGTGTGGAAGGAGAGGAGTATATATGGAGAGCAATGGAAAGCCTTTATTCTTTTTCAATATTTGAAGTTGTGTTACTCACACAGCCTTCTTTGCAGATTAAAGCCTGGATGGTGTGTAAAAATGTCATTGCCAATCTTACTGGTCTTACCAGTGAGAATTTGCTCTGTTAGAAGATATAAAGTGAGCACACATTCTACTTTCACTCTGATGTACTGACTTTGCTTAGGAATTTATTCTTTGAAATTTTGCTATGTCAGCAGAAGCAGTTCAAAAATATCAGCCAAGACATAAGAACAAAGTTGTGTTTTCTCACTAGGGCTGCCAAAGAGAACTGCATTTATTTTGTATCTCTCCAGTCATCCTCTGCTTTGATGTGAAAGAATAATCTAGAGAGAGTTTGATTTGACGATGAAACTGTAAATGACACAGAGCATACATTCTTTCTTACTTGTTCATAATGTTGCAACCTCTTCACTTTTGTGTTCCAGGTTTCACAACTGTGCTGACTAGAAAAACAGTACATTGGAAAAAAAAAAAAAAGGAAGGAAAAAATGCTGAATATATATTATCTTTTGAAAGAAATGGAAGCCAAACCAAATAAATTCCATGGAAGGCTGGTTATTAAAAACTCCATAAATAATCCTAATGAGTAAGGTTTGATATGAAAAGTCTGAACAACACCATTCCTTCCCATGCTGGTTTTCATTCAGGAGAGGAAAAAGTCAGGAAACTTCCATTACTAACAGAGGAAGCATCTAGAGAGCCAGCTAACAAAGTGCTGGCCCTACAGGCATAGACACACCTCAGCAACTCAGCAAGGGTCTTCAATTACCATCCTCCTCAACATCAGCAGCTAACTTCTGCCTCTGTAACACTGAGTAGGGTTGCAGCCCTTCTTGAGAACACTTAATGTGAACTCAAGCATACGTAAATCTCTCAGTATCGTTGATTGTTCTATATCTAAGACAATACTGTTTCTCTGAGTGGGGTGATAACATTTCAGTTGATTGATGTTTAAGTCTAATTCTTCTTTTAGGCCCTTAAGAGATTAAAAAAAATACTTAAATCTGATGTGTTAATCTGTTTGGTTTCAGCTTGCATTCACACTTCATCCCTTTCTTCCATCTAAGCTAACCTGCAAAGTAACAATCTCTGATTGCTCTGATTTCCAGGTATTGCTTTCTCTATATGTCTCACTTGTATTTAGGTCTTCCGTGTGTAACAGCATTGATTCATTGTGTTTCAAGTTCCACTACAGATTAATATGACAATCCTTCCTTGAAAAACTTTTCTGCAAATTGAGACGGGGCAAAGGTGAGGTGTTGAAAGATTTACTGACATTTAGGACAGCAAACAGCTGCATGTGTAATTGTGTAGTTAGCATATCTTTACCTAGCCTAAAAATATCTTTGTAAAAGTTCATTTTTACCGAGGAATAAATATTTTTATTAGCATACACTTAGACAAACCATCAGACTGAAGGCCAAACTACTGCCAAGAAATCACTTTGTTATAGTTACTAAACATACCACAGAGAGGTAATTTAGATTTTAAGCTCCTAAACCAGAGTAAATATTTTACTAAAGGAAGTGTAAGTATTTTCCAAAATGTTCATAAAATTTCTTACCTGAACATCCCTCAATCTTTTTAATATTCAGTAAGTGCAGTACCTTTTGCTTTGCTAAAATAATTGTTTTGTTTCAAAAGCCTGTTCCGAAACTTATCCCCATAGGTGTTTGACCATGGTTTTCTGTGGAGTCTCTTCTGCATCCTCTGTGCTGCTTGTGTTTGGTGATGGGATTCAAATAATTCTGATTCTGGAATGAGTTAAAGAGTTCTGGTGCCTTCTGGTGCCTTCACACCCTGCTCTGGCAAACGTCTGCTCACCAGTATTGCAAGATTGGAGGGTGCTTTTTGGTTCACTAAATTTTAACACTAAACAACAAACTAACTCCTCAAAGGCAGAAAAAAACAATTTCCATGCATTGCACAAACGATTGAGCTAATAGCCTTTTACAAATGTCATTTGGAAAGAATATAGATTTTTACATTCTAATTCACGTCCATGGAATGTTTTAATCAAGAAGCCCACATATATGTCTATACAAGAAAGATGTATCACTACCAAAAAGATGGGACTTGTAAAGTTTTGTATGTAGGTTATGCTTATATACAGGGGTATATTTTGTGAGAAGTAGACTTCAAAAGAGCCTCTATTCTCAAGTGTAACAAAATTAAAATAACATACAAATATACTAATTTTTGATATATTCCTTTAATGTTGTGCTTTAGTTTGTAATATCTGTTTCCAATGCTGAAAATTAATTAGTCACAGCTTTTAACTAAATAATTTAGCTGCTACTTATTATTTGCAAAAATCTAGAGCACCTGAAATACTTATTCATGACAATTAGAGATGAAAGAACCATGTTGAAAAATTCCTTTGTTTAAATTAAATATAACTAATTCAAATTCACCTTCACATAGGAAATGTACCATGCATAAATAATTCTATGATTTAAGGTGATTAGGAATCTCATATGCTGCTATTCTGATGTTTTATATATATTCTGTGTGTGAATGTGCATGAAAGTATTCTGTTGAAGAAAAAATAATTGCACATTTCTTTCACAATTTTTATGTGTTCACACGAAAATTTGAATGTGAGTTGAACATTCATCGGTCAGAAGTAGTTTAAGCTTTTGTCCCAATGGATGATCTGGAAGGGCTCTCAGTATGGTTTTCATTATTATCTTTTATGATACTTATGATATTACTATAGTCAAAGGTGTGTTTCTCAAAAGGCACTCCTTGGTAATGCCAGTTTTTGAAAGTAATTTTCTAGATCTAGAAGTAGGAGAAGAATCAGGAATGTACGCAAAATGGAAGCAGTCACAGACAAAGACCAAAAGTTTATTTGGAACCTTAGAAAATAATCCTGATAATAGGAACTCTGTAACTGGCTTTCCAGCACTCTTACATATGCTGGTATAAGTAAGGAATGGAAAGGATCCTGGATAAAAGTACGCCACCAAGCCACTCCAGGACCTGCTTCATGGCACTGCATGTCAGTTACTCCATGGTCCACTCAGTCCTACCTACAAATGCACGTCATGGCTATAAATGAATTATTACAGCTGCAAGGGGCTGAAATGACAAACCAAGTCAGTTTATGAACAAACTAATAGATTCTTAAAAATGACATTTCCCTCATCATCACAGCACTTTTCCTGTCATCACACATTTCGATGCTTTCAACTACTGTCAGTAATACTAATTATTCTTTTCCTACAGAAAAATTAATCATAGTATTTACTAAATAGATCTAAAGCAGCACAAAGGAGTGATTCACAGTATTTCTCTCATTTTTCTCCTTGTTCTATCCTGCCATCCTCCATGATACTGTAATTAGTAGACATAGGACTTATCTATTTCTGTCTAGATTGCTATGATTTGTAACTTATTAGACCATCATTTGGTTGAAGAGGAACCATCAGGAAGCATAAAGGCACTATTAAATCATGACTGGTTTCTTGTTAATCCAGCTGCCTGCTCTCTGTGAAGAACTGCTCTTGGAATCAGACTTCAGACAAGCCAAGGTGCAGAAGTGCTCGATTTCCTACAAGGGGTGCAGAACTGTGAAAGCAGATACCTTGAAATGATGATCAATAATACACTCTTGGAATTGATTTTTAATTAAGCCACAACAGATAGAATATATATTTAACAATTCCTAGAATCTAGTGTCAGGTCATTGATTTTTAATGTATTTTAATAATTAACACAATCTGAGAAAACAAATTCTTCATCTGACGAAGAAACCATCAGATAGAACACCAGTCATCAACAATTGTTACTGAAGATGTTGAAGAGCACAGGGCAGAGGATGGAGCCTTGCAGAACCCTGCTAGTGGCAGGTTACCATTTTGATGTCACCCCCACTCACTATAATCCTTTGTGCCCAACCTATGAGCTGGTGGTTCACCCATCTCATGATGTGCCTATCCAGCTGTGTGCTGGATGTTTTGTCCAGAGGGATACTGTGAGAGACAGTATCAAAAGCGTTGCTGAAGTCCAAAAAGATTATGTCTACTTTCCAAGATCAAGTAGGTGGGTTACTCTGTTCTAGAAGGAAATCAGGTTTGATAAGCAGGAATTGCCCCTCATGAAATCATGCTGCCTGTGGCAGATGACTGCTTTGTCCTTCAGGTGTTTTTCAATATTCCCAGAATAAATTTTGTCCACGATTTTACCAGGCACTGAAGTGAGATGGACAGGCCTGTAGTTTCCAGGGTCCTCTTTCTTGTGCTTCTTGAAAAAAAATATTTTTTTGAACCTGAAATTTCGAGTGGTTGGCATCTGGAAAGAACCTCATAGTTTTGTTCCGTTTACAACAGTCTGTCCCAGGGAAAACACTTTCATATTGACAAGACCCCATTTTACAAGACAGATTACACTAAAATATGTTTGGCAAGCTCTGTAAACAGAAAAAAAAAAAATACTCTTGCCAGAGACAACACAAAGAAAATCCATCATTAGAAGGAAAAATGGATACATATCCAGAGTCAGGGAAGAACAAATTTGCATATACTACATAGGATAGATGATAAAATTAAGCTGGCAGTATAGCTATCTGCAACAGAGAGCAAGATGCCCTTAAAAGGAGTGAATCATTTCTCCCTAAAATGTACAGTGAAAGTAGCCAGAATAATATACTTCTGCTTCCCATAGACAGTAAAGGAAGTCTAAGCAAGATGGTCAAATGCAGATATTTGAATTTTCAGCTGTGCATTTGTACAGTCAAACAAGAGGAATCCCATCCATAAGATAACATGAAATTTGATACCTGTTACCTATAGATCCATTTCATTGAACACCAAAGGTAAATGAAATTGTCAAAAGTAGAAAAGTATGTATATTATAAGAACTAGAACAGACACATAGGCTCAAGGCAGATGGTATAGCCACCATATTTACTTTTTTAATAAAAAACACAAGTGAAAATCCAGTTATTTAAGTGATGGAGGCTGATATTTTCAAAGACGCTTCAAGGTTCCTGGTAGATTCCTAGGTTTTATGGCAGTGTTACAGCAAAGCATATCTCATCCTACCTTGCCAATATTAGAAATAGGTATCCTAAGTTCGTTAGTGTGGCATTTTCAAATGAGCTTAAATCAGTACAGTAGCACAGAGCAGCAGAAGACATATCTAGTCAACATTTTACCACTGTCCCTTTAAGAGGTATTTCCTAGAAAAATTGTCTTTGCACAAAGCCTGAACCAAAGCCTACTGCAATCAGTCAAGCAGAGGTACTCGTCTTTTGGAGTTTCAGTTTCAGAAAAGTGAAAGGCTTGAGTATCTCTAAGTGTATTTCTTTGCAGAAATGAAATACTTCCTTTCACCCAACACAAAATACATTTAGGCACAGATTCAACAGAGCACTTTACTCTTAACATTGCTACCATGACTTTCAATGCCTAAAACACATCCTTATGTAAAATCTCAAAGGATTCAGGACTGTGAACACTATGTTGGCCTTTCATTCTCATATGTTTCACTACATTTGCAATATTTGAAATTAAATACATACGCCATAAAGGTTAACCTGTCTGAAAGGGAAGCAAGACTGCAAATACTGCTGATTCTAATTCAGTAAGGAACCACTTCCTGAAAGCCTTCATACCTCTAAGACTGGTGCAATCCTGTGCTTTAAAAAAGAAAAATATTTACTCTTCCAAAGTGGCATTTAAGTCCAAGATGCTGCTGCCAAAATTTCACAATATTTAGAAAGAGTTTAATTCAAAGGCAGATTTTTTTTTACGTGATTTTCTGCCAATGGGAGAAAACTCAGCTGAGAAAGGAAGACAACACCTCTGGGAATCTGATTTCTTAAAAAGAAGAGTGAGCTGTGGTAAGATTAGACAAACCAAGAGCTGCATTAGAAATCCTGAAACTTAAGGCACCTGAGTCTGCCTTTCCTTCTATCCTTCACTCGACTTTCCACTGGCTCATGCTACAGACATTTAGCTTGTATCTTGGAGTTAATATTCAGGGGGTGAAAAGATGGAAATCCATTCACAAGGCTACAGATCAAAGCCTGAAATGTCATGACATACAGTCATCTTATCAGAGACTGCTGACTCAATTTTTAAAGCATGCAGACAGTCTGTGGGCTTTCTGGCTCTCACTTATTTCCATATTTCTAAGTAAGTGAAGTCAATCCTTAGAGATTTCTCGTGAGTCATTCCCCATTAAAAAGTCTTCTTTAGTACTAGGCTGATTCATAAGCAGGCAGTCAGGACTTAAGTTTCTTAAAGTTGATCTATGTGTCTTTTAGGCTTCTAGTTCTAAAAGGTTGATTTAAGTATGTGAAAGGGGCCTACAGGAAGGCTGGAGAGGGACATTTGCAAGGGCATGTAGTGATAGGACAAGGGACAATGGCTTTAAGCTGGAAAAGGGTAGATTTAGGTTAGATGTTAGAAAGAAATTCTTTACTGAGGATGGTGAGGAACTGGCAGAGGTTGCTCACAGCCATTGAGGATGCCCCATTCCTGGAAGTGTTCCAGGCCAGGGTGGATGGGTCCTTGAGCAACCTGGTCGAGTGGAAGGCATCTCTGCCCTTGGCAGGGGGATTGGAACTAGATGATCCTTAAGGCCTCTTCCAACTAAAACCATTCTATGATTTTATGCATAAAAGCCTTACTAAAGGACTAGAAACAGTTTTGTCTCATGGCTGTAACTGCTGGCAAATATAATCTATAAATTACTCAAAACACCTTTGAATCATCACCTGCTTTGTTCTGTTTTGTTGGATTTTAAAACTACTTTTTAAGAGCAGATCTGAGTAGACATACATAACTGCTAAGAAACAAAAATAGAACATTACTAAGGGACTAATACTGCATCTCATGTTCTAGAGCTTTTCTGAATTTACTGTCATCAGATGCCTGTAGCATTGAGCTATTCCTTTAGCATGTACTTAGTCCCAATATGATTACAGGTAAAGTTACAAGATCTTTTCAAATCTGTTTTTCTTCAACTTTCAGGAAAAATTTCCCATGCAGGATGGATTTGCTTACAGGCACGTATTTTTGGAATAGCTATGCACAGTAATGTACAAGCCTCAGTTAAATGAAATGTTCCTTCTAGATTAATACTGGACACTTGCAGATATTCTGTGGATTGATATGCACATGTATGATTTGAAAAGCCATCCTACATTTATGGCTTCTCCTACCATTGCTTTTTTGTCCTTTTGAATTTAGAAAAAGTCTTTCTGACACTCCATCAAACAGCAGGACACTTGAAATTGTTGTAGTGCATTTTATTTCCAGGGTTATTATTATGGAAACAGGGATTATTTCCTCCATGCTTTATACTGTCAAGCAGCATTTAGGGATAGCTGGATGTTCCAGACTACTTCTAAAAGGTCACTTTCAGGCAGGCTCAGTGTCAGCATGTTTACCTATACATGATGAATAAGGAAAGTGAGGTCTCTAAATTTAATGCAGCTAACATCCAATATAAAATTTCTAAGTCCACATGCTGTGACTATGTACAGAGATACATATTACAAGTTTTAATGGTGTGTAGATGGGTGGTAATTGAGGAGGCCACCAAGGGCCAGTGGCTACATTGAGGAAAGGACAGAGACAAGGACAGTGTACCTAAGCCATGCACCTCTGTGCAGAAGTACTTATCTGGCAGGGCAATTTACCCCTTGCAGAACTAAGGGCTACAGGTGCAAAAGTTCTTATTAATGAGTTTTGTTACACCATGCTGTGCACTACAGAAACCTGTCTGTACCACCTGTCTGATGTAAGAGACACCTCAGTTAACAGAAAGGTTTCCTATATTTATACAACACTTTCTGTTTGTTCAGTCTTATCTTTTCTAGGAAGACAAATAATGTAAGCTTAGGATTTTTTTTTTTTTTTAGCAAAATAGTTTGCAAAGCTGTCCCCAAAGCTTCAACAGACATTTAGTGTTGCTATTAACATGTAGAGTTTCTTGGCTTGAAAAAACATTATTTGCTGCTTTCCAAAAGCAGCGACTCGTTCTTTTTTTCCCCCCTTGAGTTTATCTGATCTATATGTCTCGTTTCCAGCTCAGTCCCTCAAAGCCAAAGATTTCAGAGGAGATAGCAATGGCCCCGCACTCTGCAGGTTCTATTTACTAAATAAGGAACATAAAGCAGAGGAGGCTTGCCAGAGCCAGTTCTGCTGAGGTTATGAACCCAATAGAATTCAATAAACTTAAGAAAACTCCTTCTGCTCTGGGGACAAAATCCTGAAGCATCAGTATGAAATAGTGCTTCTCATCTCTAAAGTAATACATGCTTGCCATAAAATATTATGGGTACTGAGTTCAGAACGAACAAGTCCAAAAAGCAAATTTTGGAAAACAGTACAGTGGCTGCTTTGAAGTCCAGCCTAAAGCATTCACCCAGAACTGAAGATAAAGTGCAACATTTATTTTTTACAATTTTTGCAGGACTTTAATCTGGTACAAGAAGATGTGGATTCTGCAAAGCAAAATGTTATCTTCATAATATAACTTATTTCTGTTGTCTCTTTAGAGTGTCACTGTGTTGATGACACAATATATAGGTTATTACAAATAACATTTTCTTCTTGTTCAGCAACATGGTTTGAATTCCCAAGTAGACATTTCTAGGGTAACTGCAAACAGGACTATTTTGGATTAAAAAAAGAAAAAAAAGGAAGAAAAAACTGAAGGTAAGCTATTTGATTCACAATGCTGCCTTAACTGGGGCTGAACTGAAATTAAGTGTTCTCTAAGAGCACAGATACTATTTTTAATCCAGTAAAATTCACTAAATTTCTTCCCTAAAATCTCTCCCAGGCAGTTCAGTAACTGTCGTGCTCAAGCCCTTGCTGGGTGTACTTTTAGGACCTCTTCCATTTATGACCCCTGAAAGGTGCAGACCATTAAGCAAAATCAGAATTTACCCCCACCCTATTAAAAATACCTAATCGGCAAGACCACCTTGTGTAAGTATAGCACCAGTCTTGTGCTGCTCCTATACAATTTCCCAGTTGTTAGAGTAACTCTCTCCAGACACAGAAGGCTCAGATTTAATAACCTCCTCTGCCTGTGAGAGTGCCATTTACAGTTTATAAAATCATAGAATTATTTAGATTGGGAAAGAACGCTTAGTTCCTCAAGTCCAGCCATGAACCAAACACTATCAAGTCCACCACTAAACCGTGTCCCTCCATACTGTTTCTACACATCATTTAAATACCTCCAGGGATGGTCACTCTACCACTTCTCTGGGAAGCCAATTCCACTGCCTAACCAACCTTTTGGTGAAGGAATTGCTCCTAATATCCAATTTAAACATCCTCTGGTACAACTTGAGGCCATTTCCTCTTATCCCATTATTTCTGACTTGGGAGAAGGGACTGAACCCTCTCACTACACCCTCCTTTCAGGCAGTTGAAGAGAACAATAAGGTCTCTCCTGAGCCTCCTTCTCTCCAGGCTAAACAATCCCAGCTCCCTCAGCTGCTTCTCATAAGACGTGTGGTCCAGACCTTTCACCGGCTTCATTGCCCTTCTTTGGATTTCATTGCCATTACTTCCCACCTCCTAGAAATTGAAAGTACTAGAAAGGTGACTGTATTCTGATGTGGACACTTCTTTCCCTTTTCTACTGAACATCTTACCCTGTGATTAGTGGAAGTAAGGATTTGTTGAATGAGGGACTTTGGTTTTCTAGCAAGCTGAGGAGGACACTACTGCACTAGGGAGGGGAAATAAGGGTGTTGTCCCTGTCATCCCTGTCATCTGCTCATTGACCATTTTTGTGCACTTCATATTTATCAAAACCAGGATAAGATTTGTAGTTATTTTCCTAGTGACAAGCAAGACTACTGCTTTCATCCAATTGTAAAATGCATAGCATTTCTCCCCGTGAGATTCAAAGCATTTCATATCCTGAAATTCCACTCATGCTGTATAGAAGCAGAGCACGGAGTGATTTCTTGAGAGACATTTGTGCTCCTTTTGGAAAAGAACAGTTATACCAACCACTTGTTACTTTGTTTGACTTGAGAACTCCTTTTGTCCCTTGGGGGCAAAACAGATGGAAATCTGAACAAAATCTGAAACACCTCATCAAAAAAGCACACACAGATCCATATCTGCAACAAATGCAGCAAATATTTGGAGCATCCAACTTAGCTGCTTTGTTTGCTGCTGCCTGCTCATTCTCCCGTCCTTTTGGACATGTGAAAGGGCTGATTTGTCTTCTTTATGTTCCCCTGCTTCATGGGCTGAAGTATGACTGACAGTCACCAGGGGATGGTTCTGTGCATTATATCCCCTTTCTGTTTCTTGCTATTTTTTATAACAATACGCTGAAGAACTGAAGAACACAAAACACTGAGTCATAAGGAGCAGAATTTGTCAGCCACTTTTGAGCAGCAGTTTTTGTCTGTGTGTTGAACCATTCATTACAAAAGAAGTATTTGGGATGCCTACTGCTCATGGGAGAGGTTGTTTCCAGATAATATATAGCAGTGAGGGACATGGTTTATGTTGGACTGGGCTGTGCTGGAATAACAGATGGATTCTATGATCTTAGAGGTCTTTTCCAACCTGAACAACTTTATCATTCATTTTAGGCTGCTTTATAGATGAAGAAAGGTTTAGGTCATCATCTTTTTTTTTAATACATGTGTGCGTCTGTCTGCCTACACGGTCCACTTATGCCCACCTTCAGCCAGTTCTGACACTGTGGGAAAGATAGCACAGTTCCTGCAAGTTTCATGAGTACAGACAACTCCAAAGAAAAGTACTATGTGTTTCTTGGCAGACAAAAATGTCCAGCTGCAGGAGGTCTCTCCTTCTTACACTGATAACAAGCTCTCCAAACAGGTCAGTTCTCAGTGATGATACAAGGAGACAACCACAAAGCCAACTGCTGCACATAAATATATAATAAACAAACTTCAGATATTCTACTGCTCATGTAAAGGCTTGTTAATATTCTTTTTTTCCTAAAGCCTTGTCCAAACTAAGGAAATTAAATACTACCTAAATATAATTAATATAGTCCTTGGCTAACATTGGCTCTAACAATATTTAAGGAAACAAGAGCAATTACAAACATTAGCTAATACTTTTGAAGCATGTCTTATCTTCCTAGTCCAGAAAACAACTAAATATGTTATATTCTATCCTATATAGAGGCCAGTGCAATGCCTTCAGTTCTATAGCAGTTCTAAAATTTGTCATTTTCAGCCAAACTAAAACAAGTAGTATAGAGAGGCAGATTTCTCCCAGTGTTTGTGCTTCTTTGGGGCTATTAATAACTTGAATGACAATACAATCTATTTCTACATTAGCAGATATAAGTATTTTGCACCAAAAATATGCTGTTTGGCAGATCTTCTAGTTATGAGTCAGACAGACAATTGTAACCCTACATCAACAATGTCTGTCAGGGCTGTCTGTTTGGAAAGACAGCCTTTTTGAGAAGTGCAATGCAAGTTTCTCAGATGGTGAAAATCAACAGAGTCCCTTGAGCTGTCAGAGAGCTATAAACAATTCAAGATATAATTCAGGTCCTTAGCAAAGCCCAAATCACCTCCTTTAATGTGTATGCCAGAACTTAAGGCCCCACAAACCAAATCAGTACTGGTAAATAAAAGTTTGGAGCTCAGAGCACTTGGCTTAGTTCATGGTATCACAACAGCTGCACATGCTGTCAGCTAATCCACAATTGTCTGAGAACGTCAGTAGGTGAAATAAAATAAGCATCCATCTTGCCAGTGGATTGCTCAAATCTGCATACAGTAAACTACTTGTGATTTTTGCACTCCTGTAGAAACCCATTTAGTCCTACTTCTGCTCCATCAATAAAGTCAACAAAGCCTGGTAAACTATACACATGCCTGAGTGTAGGTGTCTACTCCAGATGAAAAAATTTATTCACTCAGTGGACCAGTTACCAGATGTCCACCATCTACTATGGGACCTGAGGCACTTACACCATATATGGTCATATCCACTGTAGGCACTTTAAACCAAGTCAGAAGCTGTGCTCACTGTGGTGACAAGAGTAAGAAACTCCCCTGGAATGGCAAAACTTCATTTTATCTGTGGCATTTATGGGTAGAGAATTACAAAAAGACATTCAAATGCTCTATAGGGCAAGGGTGACAGTGAGACAAGAGCCAGAGTAAGACTACCAGCAAGAGAGGTTGGCCTCCGAAAAGGTACCCTCTGAAAACATTTGAGGAGCATGAAATGTTGGAAGTGTGTACAGAACATGGACAAGAACTACCATTTTGCAGGGCTTTCCAAAGTACTGTGACCTATCACAAATGCATGCTTATAACCTAGCACAAAAATGGAACATGCAGCTAGGATATGCTGTATATAAGCTATTGCTGAAGATAATTCTGGAAAGAAATTACTTTATAGAAAGAATATGTGAAAGAGACAATGGAGTTTTGTAGGTCAGAACTGTGGTGTGATTGTGTTTATATGATTGACTGTACAGGCACTAAAACAAGTGATAGTAGTAAAATCTCTTAAGGAAAGAAATAAAGCATAGGTAGGAAAAGGAACAGAGATATAGGGGCAAGTATAGTGATCATCAATTCAGATGTCTATGGGTTAGTGGATATATATTAGGCAGGACAGGATATGGATTGCACTATCTGTTCTTTCCCCTCCTAGTTGGAGCAAAATGACAGATGCATGAATTCTAATGAGGGGATTTTAATGAGAAGCTCATCCATGAAAGCCACATCAACCTTCTGGGCAAGAGATAAGCCAGTGGTCAAGGATGTTGAAATACCTCTATTTCCATGTAACATAAGTTGGCCTAAAACTGCAAGAAAGTTGCTAGAAAATGAGACCTGTGTGACCATCACAATGCTCACAATGTCACATCATGTTCTTGAAAGGTTGTGCTACAAAAGTTTACATATAGTCTTATTTGTTCTTTTGAGATGTGGTTTCAACAATGCAGTTATCTTTGTTTTAACAACTTTGCTATACACCAAATATTATTGCAATGTAAAAAGAATTTGCTATTTCACAGATCCCTCACAACTCAGAGTCCCTGACTGCCATCAGACCAATCATGCTATTCTATGTGTGGTTGTTTTTTTCAGGCATTATTAATTGACCATGACTTCTCTGTCAAGATATTTTGATAAGGCAAAAAAAGTATTATTAATGTTTCTCAAGCATGTCTTGTTTTATGTGGATTAATTTGAATTCTAAGTAGGAGTCAGATGAAAACTCATGCACTTCTATTCAAAAAGGCATCAATTGGTTTAGCATCAACTGGATGCTAAACAGGTCTAAGCTTTTGTGATAACAGGGGACTTTATTTTGATCATTGTTTCCCACATCAGATGCTAGAACATTAGTCATGAAAACTTTACAGTCTAAACAGTCAGGTTGTTTTTCTAGTTGCATGTAAAAGTTTGGAAACAGGAAGAGAATGAGTTTTTTAAAGAAAAAGAAAAAAACACAACAGGAATAAGGAATATAATATGATTCACTGGAAAGGAAAAAAAAATATATTTCCTTACAAAGAGAGGCAACTAGCACTGAGCAATGGACAGCTGACCTAACTCTTTCAAAACTGGTAGTTTCTCAACTGAGTATTTGATAGCAGAATGAGGATTAACAGGATAGACCTTATTATGCCAGGAAATCAAAATAAAACAGGGTAGAGGATTATTTTTTGTGGACTAAGGCAACAGCCAGCCATCATTCTGTCTAGTACTGTCTAACTTTAGTATATTTTATCCAATAGCTGCCAACTGTAAACACAAAAGAAAAAAGACAAGATCCTGTTTTAATAGGGTAATTCTAAAATGTAAGTAAAGAGCACAGGTTATAAAAAAAAAATTACAAATCCAACTACCACACTGTGCATCATTAAAATTGCTCCCCCTTCTAGCCCTTCCCCCAAACTGCAATAATTCTGACATGAGCAGTTTTGAGGCCATATATGGAGCTCTGAAGATAGGTCCTCAGACCCACTTTCTGAGCCATGAAGAAGGATAGTTTATCATTAAGCAGCTGTAATGGATTGTACCCTGAGCCATCTGTTGATGTTCAGTTCATCAGCAGCTCATTTATAGAATTACTATCAATGGAATCCACAATCAGTGACCATTTAATACACAACATTGAATACTTTGGTAAGTCAGCTCTTACTTCAAAACTGGTTTATCCAATGCTGTAAGAAAAGGGATAACACAGGTGAACACAACAGTTTGTCAGTCACCCTCTCCTGAGAACACAGAAACAGAAGTTCTTGTGATCTCTTTGTTTGAGATACTAAAACAATTCACACTCTTTAAGGTCTGTATACAACTGTCAAGAATCAAATCCTTGCCACACCTGCATTCAGCAACAATCACAACCTTTGTGAAGATATCCTGGCCTACCTTTACAACAGAAACAGAAACAAATAGATAAACAGAGTTGTTTGGAACTAAGAGGTTTTTTGGTTTTTTTGTTTTTTTGTTTTTTTTTTTTTAAATCAATAGCCAAACTAAATGTTAAACTCTTTTGTTTTACTGAATCCCGGAGGTATTTCTGCCCCTGGTATGTCTATCTCTAGCATTCTCCTGCTATGGCCACCTACACAGTTCTATAATCCTCATTTTTTTACCGCTTTAATTTCCACCTCTGAGGGAGGGTCTGTAAGCCATTAGCCCACAGCTCAGCTCAAACTCGTAAATGTTAGAACACGCTGAGAGGGCACGGGTAGGAGGAAGGAAGTCAGAAGAAAAACAATCCCAAGAGAGATGCTTCATTACAATAATACCTGCCAGCCTTTCTCCTAAGGACCATGCTGTTTCTTTCCTACTCTTTGCAGCATGCCAACATTTCAAATGCCACTGCATACTCCCGGAGACCAACCAAAGCTGTTGGATCTTAAAGAAGCAGGTGCATTATTGCTGGCTGTTTAATGGACCAGATGGCCCTTGATGCTGCAGGAGAGGCAGGAAGGACTGGGTTTGGTTTTTTTTACCACCCTGATGGTACCTACATGACAAACATCATCCACCCAACAGCGGCAATATTCCAGCTCTTGAGCTGGCCCTAGATGGGGTCCCTCCCTGTACAGACTGCAGTGTTTCTTTCCTAGGAGACTGACTGACTCTTTGAGTATTTTTTGGGGGACTGCAACCACGCAGCACAGCTGAGACAGTCTTGCTGACAATCAGGCACTGTCCTTTCAATCCTGCAGTCTTGAGGGGGGCCTAGGGGAGCCAAGTCAGCAGGCCGGGGTCAACATCAAGGATGCAGGAGGCTGGGTGCAGGCACAGCTGCTGCACAGCTGGCTCCTGCTCATGTTGCATCCCTTCAGCTTGAAAACAGCTCCCAAGCGAGAGGAGTGTCATTCCTACCCCACAATGGTTCATGTATGGGAGGAGCGGACCCTGTACTCAATTCCACTCTACTCCCCAATGCTGCCAGAGATACTCCTGGGACAATTCACTCTGGGTCCTGACAATGACTGCCTGAGGACATAAATCCAATTTCTTTCTGGCTAGCTAACAGGGCAAAACATCTGTCTATACCAGCAGTATGTGCTCTTGCTGCTCTCACTTGGGAGAGATGGTGGGAGGTAGAGACAAAGACCATCACAACACTATAAAAAGAACATAGATTTCTTCTTCTGTTCTTGTCCTTAACTCTTCCATATTCTGAGAGGGAATATGGGTGTGAATTTGCATAAAAACTGTAGCATCTGCTTTCACTCTTGGTAGGAAGAAACATAACAGACATTGCAGGACATCCTCAGTTACCTATCCCTCTGCTGAGAAGGGATTGGGATGAATTTTTAAATTTTAAAAAATTGATTAAAAGCCTTGCAGCCTTTAAAAGTCATCCATTAAAATAAACAGAAGTCCTGCCATTTGCGACCCTAAGACTGGAAGTTCACCACATGCAATACAATTTTTCTTCTGGTTACCCCAGGTGCATAAGGAATCCTTTCATTAAAGGGAAAAATGAACTTTGTCCTATCTTCTCTGCAATAAAAACTCATAGAATCATAGAACTTTATAGGTTAGAAAAGAACTCAAAGGACAGTGAATCAAACTGTTAACCCAGCACTCCCATGTTCACCACTAAATCATGTCCCCAAGTGCCACATCTATGTGTTTTTTGGACATGTTCAGGGATAGTGATTCCACTACTTCCTGAGGAGATTTTCCAAAGCCTGACCACCCTTTACCCTTTTCTTGTCTAAAATGGACAAGACCTCTGGAGAAGTGCTACTGGATGGAGAATTTAGGAAAAGTTATGTGCAAAACCGCGGGGTTATTGATCACTGTGACCCTAAAAACCAATGAGAAAAGGAAAATGCTTTTTATTTAAATTCACCCCAGACTAAAAACAATTACTCCCCTGTCAAGAAAGAAAGAAAGAAAGAAAGAAAGAAAGAGAGAGAGAAACAGAGAGAGAGGGAGAGAGAAGGAAGGAAGGAGGGANCTTGACATAGAAATTACTATGTTAGTCCTTGACCTACCATATAAGCACACAACAGTGGGTTTTGAATAAAGGGGTAGGGTGGAAATGAAGAAATTAATTAAAGAGAGGGAGATGGGAAGAAAAAGAGAGAAAGAAAAAGAAGGAAGGAAGCAAGCAAGCAAGGAAGGAAGGAAAAGGGAGGAAGGGAGGGAGGGACGAAGGAAGGAAGGAAGGAAGGAAGGAAGGAAGGAAGGAAGGAAGGAAGAAAAGAAAGCAAGCCAAATAGAAATTTCTCTGACACTTGTTTTCCTTTCTTTTGCTTCTGTTCAGACAAGGCAATGTCAACATCAACATCATACATGATTATAAAAATCGAAACCTTTGAATTCACTGAACACAACTTAATATTTAAACACAGAAAACATCACCATTAAGACTGTGTTTCCTTAAATCTTTTCTTGCCCAATACAGGGCACTGAATTGAGTCAGCTGCCTTTATTTTATCTGTAGGCTTCATGGATAAAATATTTCATCTGTCTTTTTGTGTTCTCCTAATGACCAGCTCTGCTTTAACATCTAATTCCATATCTCAGCAGTGTCCTGTATAGGAAGAGTGATCTGGAACACTAATGGAAAATGACAGCCCCTCAAAATAATTATACTTAATTAAGTGTTCTCAGTAGGCTTAAAGGCGGACTTACAGAACTTATACATGTTAAAATACGGTGGCAAAAGACTCTGAATATACAGGTCTGCTAAACTCTGCTTCCCTACCCTGAAATATCTCTGAATGGAAGACATAATTACCCTAGTGAGACACAGCACTCAGGATAGTATTTGTTGTCTCCAGACTAAAGCCTGAGAAGAACCCCTCATCTCACAACCATTGCACAGCCCAAAAGACTGAGCATATTCCTTCTCTGCTAGGTTGGGAAAAAAATTTAATCTTCATTTAGTGGAAGTTTTGGGTTCACATTTTCCTCTTTTGCAAAGAGTTGTGGAGGAGTATAACTATCCCAAAATTCTCCTCCTTTCTAACTGGAGAATACAGAGAATGAGAAGAAAGGAATACAGCTTTACAGAGAACTGGTTCCTGTCACTTTTAAAGGCTGCACATGTTGTTTCATTTTAACATTAACACTATCAAGGTCATCAGAGTGTGAGGGAAAAAGCAGATGGTCAGTTTCCTGTTGCAATCAAAGCTTTAATTTGCAATCAGATCTTGTTAAAAGAAATGAAAATGAGAGTGGATTAAAATAGGTCACAGTGACCGGGTTGCCTGTCTTCTTTTCATCTTGTGTAAGTTTGAGCAAGTTACTTATCCTCTCACTATTCATCCAGCTTTTTGACCATTCATAATGAGCGTTATGACTACAGCTAAGAAAAAATAACTCCAGCAATCACTTGTCATTTAGTTGGATTTGATTTTTTAAATTGTATACACCAGCCCTTGAGAATCCTGCCAGCAAACACATTAATAACTTCGTAATCCCAGAGCATTACACAAAAGGGATGATTTTGTTCAAATAGTTTCTGCAGAAGCAGGAATGCATAGAAATGACATTTTGACTGAGGAAAAACACATGCCCTCAATTTTCCTTATAAGCCTTACCAAAAGTGATTTGTTTTCTCATAGCAAGTCCTGGAGTTCCACATATATGTGCTATTTCTGGGCAACAGTAGAGAAATCTTCACAAATGAACATCATTATCCTTAGAAAGGAATTATTTGGGGAAAAGTGCTACGCACTGCAGACAGCCCTTTCTGCTGGCCATTTTTGCTTTACGGAAATGTAAGTAGGCTCCTACTCTACTTAGTGTAGAACCATATAGATTCTTCCACAGAGTGACTGGTGCTCAGTGAAACATTCCACAGCCACTCCTTTTCTCCTGGAAGTGAAGAGCCTCCTCTGGGAGACAACAGGCAGTCACATGAAGTTGCTCCCACTCTGACAAGTCAGGCTGTTGGCAGCTGAGCAAGATAGGTGTCTGTGAAATCTTCTCCTCTGGAATCAGCACAAATTTCTAGTATGCTTTTCCCTTGAAAGCGCATATCTCAAAGCAATCAAAGAAGCTAAAATCCAGACAATACATGACAGGAGCTGGATAGAAAAACATCTTTTGTGTACTTAAAATATAATTCTCTTCCATCTCACTTTGCTTTCTTTCTATTGAAATGTTATCCCTTAATGCTCTGTAGGGCTGGGCTGTCTGTTATTTGGCCCCAGTGGCTCTTTGGGGGCAATAATTTTTGTTTCTGTCAGTATCTCTCACTAAACATTAGGAAAAACAAGTGTAAGGATGACTGATCTAAATGTGTGTGTCCTGTGCTTATGCCATGGCATTTCATGACATAGCCCCTAAAAGATTTCTTCATTCTGTTTAGAGTACAAATATAGATATAATTATGCATCACAAACATCAGATGAATAAAAAAAGTATCAGTCCTTTTCTGAAACAAGCAATTCCTCTGTCTACTGCCATGGTCTCTGGCAGTCTGGTTGGAGGAGGGCCTGCAAAATGAAATGAATCATCATAAGTCTTATACTGAGATTGAGTTCCTATGAGCAAAATATCTTGCTTCAGATGACAGCAGCAGGAAAACAACCCCTTTACCCTCCTCTTTTCATCCCCTCCAGAATGCTGTGCCTGTTTCCGTTACCACAGATAGAAACCTATTCTGCACAGAAAGACTCAGAGAAATAAAAAATGTTTTTCCTTTTATAGGCATTTCACAGTTGTAGAGGCCAGCTAAACAGTCTCTCCCCAATGAATAGTCCATTCCTCGTCAGAACTGGCGAGTCTGGGCAGAGAGCTGCATCTTCATCCAAATTAGCAACTGTTTATTGTGGGGTGGCTCTAGCCTAATTGCTACATTAAGTAACAAGCCTCTTCTTTCTGCCACCAAGGACTGTTGAGACCTAGTATTGATGAATATATGTGTTTTCTTTCTTTTCCTCTCCCTGCTTTCTGCTTGGCATGCAATTCATACTGAGAAAGCAGACCATGCTGACATGCTCAAAATCTTGCCGTTTTAGGGGCTCCTACAATTTGAGGAGCAGAAGCCTTCCTCCACCCACTAACATGGAGAGGTAATTATCATGCATACAGGGAAGAGCTACAAGCAGAGCTAAGCCAGACAGGGCTAAGTTGAAGCTGTAGGTATGATTTACTAGGCACAAATGCAGGCATGATATACATAGTGCACAAACAAATCAGGACTGACTGCACATGCCTAATAAATTGTTAATTTTCTCGAAAAGCCATGTCCTAGTGGGAATACAGAAAGATGTGTAAGAGACAGAGACACACAGTATATTTACAAAAGCCAGTTTTGGAAACACCACTTTCTTTCCAACCTGAAAATGAGAGCAATTCTTGTAAAGACTTGAAGTTTTTCTCTCTTCACAGAGGTCCAGTTTCGATAAGTAATATTTCTAGTAGGCTACTAGAGTTTATATAAGCACAGTGAATTTGAAACAGACGAACAGGACCTGAATGACAGAAAACATGTTTCTACATTCCTCACATTCCAGTCTGCAGGGCAAAAAATGTAACCAGACAATTAGTGTTCATTGAGGGATGACAAGTGCTGAGCCTTGTACTTTCTGCACAGCCATTTTCTGTATTATTGTGTATTATTGTGTATTATACTGTATTATTCTGTATTATTCTGTATTAAGGTTTTAAAGTTTTTCAGCGCAGCACTGTTGCTTCAGCCCTTCAAAAAAAAAAAAAAAAAAGAAAAAAAAAATATCAGCAATGCCTCTGTGATGATATAAGCCAAAAAACTGATGGTGCAAATTCAAACCCATTAAGAATGTACCATTGATTTGGATACTTTCAATTTGTTCTTAAATCTTCATATTTCATTGAATTTCAGTAATTTCAGTGAAATCTCTGAACTGTGAGGTATATCTGCAACTGTAAACTTCTCTTTCCTTGGATTTTCTAAGTAAACAAAATTTAGTAGGAACAATGAGCTACTGGTACCATAGATGCTTCCATTTGCCAATAATTAGCATGACTCCCATTAACTCCCTTCACCATTACTATACATGCTCAGTGAAGTCTGGACTGTGTTTTGAACATACTCAGGTCTGAAACAGACAATAATTTTGCTGACATCAGATAGGTTGGCACCATTATTCAATGAGAAATATTCTGTGAAATTATAATTTCTTAGGTTATATCCAGATCGTCTTCCTTGAAAAGGACCTCCCCCACAAGCTGAGTACTTCATCCTTCTATTTATCTTGCATCTCTTACCTTACATACAATATAGATGTATAGTATAGCTAGGACTTTTTAGTCTTCTAAAACCAGGTCACAAAATCTGATGTTGCTTGCAGTATCTTGTGCAGAAGACATGCAGATGTCTCATGCTGTAATACTCAAAAACAGGAACAAAAAGAATGTGCTGAAATAAGAAGGCTTGATCTATCATCTTGCCTATCAAATTAAGGAAGGTCAATATATATAATGAAAATCCAACCTTCTGTAATGAAAATCAATTAAAATCAAGCACAGACACTGCAAAAGACAGACAGATACACAAATAGGTATAGAAATTTACAGTTCCTAAGGAAAACTTTGTCCATAACTATTTTGAATATTGAAATAAATCACCATGTAAACCCATTATCAAAACACAATTTTGAGACCACAGAGAGTTTAATCTGTTTAACATGCAAACCATATGTTCAGTATTGGGGTTTGATTAAGTACTCACATGTTTTTCTACCTTGGAAACAAAAATATAATTTAATATTTATATTAAACTTCGTTCTCACAGTATTTCTAGCTCTTTCTTCTCTACAAGAAAAGCAATTTTTATTTTGCAATAACCACAGCTGCAAATTATATAATTCAATCAATTGAAGGACTCCAATAAGAAGAGAAGTCCAAACACATGTTACAGCATCAGTATGCTTACAAACAGAGAGGAACCCATATATTACTTTCTTTATATGTATGGCCATCTTATTTCTGAGTAAATGATCATTTTAACCAAAAGGCAGGTTAGGTCATTAGGGTACCAACAAGTTATATAGAAGGGAGTTGTAGTGAGATGTAATAAAAAGGAAGGTAATACATCTTTTTAACTCACTGGATTTAAAAGTGTGAAATATTTTCAATCTTTTTTTCCAAGTCAGTTGTTGATAAGTTCAGTTCACACAGCCTTTTTCCATCTCTATATATGGACAAACAATGACAATCAGAAACGCCACAAACCCATAATAAAATGTGCCTGTTTCCCCACACTATATATTTTGATATAATTTTTCATACCATTGCTTTTCCCACCATCCAAATAATGATGTTTTTTCTCAGCTCAGCAGAGTGATATCCAACAGAGTAGTGCCTTAGACGTGGCAGGCCAAGAATCAGACTGATCCTCTCTTGGGAAAGGTTTGAACCCACCTTTTAGGAGAAGATCACCACTCTAATGAGCAGAAACTAGACACTATTTTCTCCTTTTCAACTTGTAATTTGAAATAAAGGGCCTTGGCTGCATTAAAAAAAAAAAAAAAAACCAAAAAACAAACAAACAAAAGAAAAAAAACATGACCAGCAGGTCAAAGGAAGTGATTAAGTGATTCTTCTGGCGTACTGCATTCAGCTCTGGGGCCCCCAGCAAAAGAAGGACCTGGACCTGTTGGAGCAGGTTCAGAGAAGGGTCACAAATATAATCAGATGGCTAGAACAACTCTTCTAATAAAACAGACTGAGAGAGGTGGAATGGTTCATCCTGGAAAAGAAAAGGCTCCAGGGAAACTTTATAGGATCCCTCCAGTGCGTAAAGGTAGTCTACAAGAGAGATAGAGAGGGGCTTTTCACAAGCACATGTAGTGATAGGACAAGGGGGAACATCTTTAAACTGACAGAGGGTGGGTTTAGGTTAGATATTAGGAAGAAATTATTTACTGTGAGGGTGGTGAGGCACTGGCAGAGGTTGCCCAGAGTAGTTGTGGACGCCCCAGTCCTGGAAGTGCTCAACGTCAGGCTGGATGGGGCTCTGAGAAAACCAGTTTACTGGAAGGTGTCCCACCCATGGCAGAGGGGTTGTAACTAAATTGTCTTTTAGATGCCTTTCCACCCAAACCATTATATGATGCTATAATTCCAGCAGAAAAACCACAGATTTTTCACTCCAATAAAGTGACTCCCTGCAGCTCACAATTAGGGTCTCTTGAAAATGCCAGTTTTTAAGATAATCCATTGCAGTGACACGTCTTACTAGGGGTGGTGATCCCTGGTATGTTGAACAGAGTTTTTGTGTAACCCATTCTCAAAGCTTGCAACAGACAGCAGTGGAGGGATCCCCTGAGCTGCCTAGGACAAAAACCACTGAAGTCAGTCAGTACAATGCAGCTCTACACTGTATTTATATACATGAGGCATGTTTGGTGCCCAGAATTGTGCCATTTTAAATGTATCAACTTACAAAATAAGTATCTGAACAAAATTGATATAAAATTTGCATGCCCATCAATTCTTAGAGACAAAAATTATTGTGAAAACCAGGATGAACACTTATTTATGACAATTAATTTCTCAAAAGATCTGACATAAGTTTTCAAAAATGCAGGTTTTAAGTTTAGCACAAAATCATTAATAAACAATTACCAAGAATACAAAAAATTCTTACTTGATTGCTTGCTTATGGATAACACTTGTCACATAGAGTTTCTTACAGTATGACAAATACATGGTGTAGTTAATTTCAAGAAAAATCCTTCTGTTTATTCTGTAATCTTACAGTGAGGTCCAAAAGTCAGCAGTGAGGCATGAGCTGGTCAAATCCTGGTGATTTTCTGGTTGTTTCCAAGTCCTTATTAGAAAAATATGAAATTTATTAAATTTCCTGCATAAGTATTCTCTGTGGATAAAAATGCATGAAAATACCTGTCCTAAGACAGCTGGTCAAAATTATGAATAATTTTAAAATCCACTGATTTCATATGAAATGTCTTTCCATGATTGGTCTTCATCTGGATCATGGATTTTAAAGCCAGAAGGCCCAATAAAATAGTTTAAATAGACTTTCTGTGATAAAATCACAAATTAAGAACATTTCTCTCAGTAAACACATGGAGCTTTGATTGAATGAAAACTTTTCTTTTTAAAAGCCTAGACCATGTTAACCAAACAATTTCTTTTTCTAATGTACTGCATCTCTCAATAAATATTTCCAGTGGCCAATTATGCATGCAGCTGTAATTTCCAATTTGAACCTACCATGGTTCTATTTGCAGCCATTGTGCCTAGACTTTATCATGGTCTTTGAGATCAAGAGTGAGTTTGCAGTACATTTTTCCTAAAGGTTTTGCAGTTGAAAACTTCTCAGCAAACATCACTGAAGACATCTTCCTTAATTTTATTCAAAACATCAATATGAATATTTTCAGGTAAAATTCTCCTACCATTGTCATCATATTAATCTGATTTTTCAGACCAATGCACCAATACACCAATGTACAATTCTTATTATTTCTTTTGTTTTTCTTGTTCTTCAGCATTATTCTGTTTTGAAACAGTTTATACATTTCAATATAGAATTGTGGCATTGGATGTATTTTTCATTTTTATTGTAGTGGAGCTAATATAAAATTTAATCTTCTGCTAACACTTATCTAAGGAACCAGCTGCTTTATTAGGAAATGCAAATCCTAAAATACAGCTTACAATTTTCCCATTTTAATGAGTTATATATGTAAATATAGAAATTCCTAGAAACACAGACGTGAAACACAATATTATTGCTATTCAGAGAATAGTTTAACCTAAAATTCTCTCCTGTCTCCTTTGTTTTGCTTTTATGGCAGTTATAATACTTCCATGATTTTTTCATTTTAAAGTCATCCTTCTTTTCCATGCCAAGCTGTTTCAAAATTAGCGCAAAAAATGGTTTAACAAGTTCTCCTAGTACATTATTAAAGAAAAAGGGGGGATTCAAACTCTATTTCAGTTCAATTTCTCTTCGTATTAGCCCATATTTCTTATGGGGATTCTTTTTCCTTTCTTTCTAACCAGCCTATTGTTTTTCTCATTCAGTCCTGTTTATTTATCTTGCACAACTGCTTTATAAATTTTCACTAGCCCTTTATTCATTCAACAGAAATATTTACTTCTTTAAAAGAAAAAAATCTCTTATCCTATATGCACTGCGTCAAAGCTTCTTCACGTCTGTTCACTTTGAAGAGATGACATTTCTTGATAATCTTTACACTAAACTAGTTTGTGGTGACATTTTGAAGTACTCATTATCCTGTCTGAATCCTTGTCAGCATTAGCCTTTAAAGCCTTGGCTCCAGTCTTGATGTAAAATGGAAGCTAAATATTCAAGTGGGTGACTTTGGTACATGTTGAAAGTATAATAGGTGTACATAGTTAATACATTAGAATTACATGCATATGAAGGACAAGTTCTTCAGCCAGAAGTTTTTTTCGATTTTTAAGAAACAACCATTGAAATTATATGTGGACTTTATCCATTGTAAACTCATACTTACTCTGGAAAATGCTGTTTGTGTTCCTTCCTTCAACACAGATGTTTGTGGATGACTTGAACGTAATTCTCATTACCTTAGTATATTTAACTGTGAGGATCGTGTTTATTTAACAATCTACTAGCAAAACTACTTCTATAACGTCTATAACTCACTAGAATGAGATTAAAATATCAAAGTTACTAAATTACAAAACCCCATAAACCTGGTTTCCTGCGAAAACTGAAGGCAGGTGAACATTCAAAAAGACTGGATCTCACCAGCATAAATTACACCAATTATGTTAGAGAGAATGGGCACTAAAAGTTGCCACAGTTACACATTTTTCAGCTGTCTTATGTTCCCAGAACTGTGTCAGAAGCATAAACATCTGGCCCAATATGTAGCAGCCACTCTCTAGCAGACTTTCTTCTGGTCTTGGGGGAAGTAAGCCACACCAAGAGCCAGTCCACAGCTGGTCACTCTCCTTTCTTTTGCCATTATCCTCTAACTCATTCAGCTCCTGTGAAGAGCAGATGAACCAGCAGAGGGTACTAAGAGTTATTCTTCCACCTCCACACTAAGCACACATACTCTGACCTTTCACAAGAGAAAATAAAAAGATATTCTGGTTTCTCAGATGGAGGAAACAACAAGTGAATACACATTCTTGGTGGAATATTCTTTAGTAATGTAAAAAGTCTACTTTAAGCTTAATATTAGAAAATAAGGCTACAATGAATTCACAATCCTCTAGATGATAGTCTCTGAGAATGACTATATTTGACAGAAAAGAATACAAAATATAAGAATAAAATACCTTTGGCAGGGAAAAGTAATAATTCCAGAGTATAAAATCTCTTTTCCTCTGGTGTTTTTTTAAATCACAGACTTCCATTACAGCAGAAGAAAGTACTGATGACATAGTTTGATAACTTTCTTCTCTAATGTTATCTCTGTTCAAATACAGATGATTTGATGTTTGGATTCTGACTGAAATGTCTCAAACACAGGACCTTTTATAGCTGTTCATTTTCATTAACTTTGATGGCATTGTTCTCAATTTATGGTGGCACGAGGTAACATCAAACCGAGATTTAGGGCTCTTTTAACTTGAATTAATGATGGTAAAAACTTTAAAAACTGCAAATGTTATGATATTCCTTCAGAATACACAATTTCTTCTGACCCCTAAAAAACTCCTCCCTTTTAATTCTCTGTCATTGGAACAGAACTTGCAGTTTCCATCCCTCTGTTTTTCTGCCTTTTCATTTTCTCTTTCCATTTAAGGGTTGTTCTTCACCCAGAGGGTGATTGGGCACTGGAACAGGCTCCCCAGGGAAGTGATCACAGCACAAGCCTGACAGAGTTCAGGAAGTGTTTAGACAATACTCTCAGGCACATGGTGTGACTCTAGGGAGGCCCTGTGCAGAGCCAGGAGTTGGACTCAATGATCCTGATAGGTCCCTTCCAACTCATTCTGTGATTCTGTGAACTTCATCTAAATGATGCTATCTGTAATTTTACCTTTCTTCCTCCGAGAGACTGCCCATTCTGAGCCATAGAGCTTAAACTTCTGCAGCCCTGCCATATCACAGCTGGACCATGTTTCTTTGGTGCTCAACAATATGACCCTTCACCAGTCTTTTCTTCTGCCAAATCTTGGGTTTCTGTATACATATTTATGTAGATTGGAAGAAGCCTATCCAGCTATAGCTGGAACACCTTCTTTATTTTAATTACCACACAGAACAATATAGTACCACTTAAGAAAGCATATCTCTTATAATTCAAAACTAAAAGCGTGTTCTGAATATTTTCACAAAAATCCAGTGCAAGTGAATTTTGGCTACATTTTCATTATATTTCTGTGTATTAAGATCCTTTTTCCTCTTATATGAAGTTTCAACCAAGAAAGAAATTCTGGACAATGAATTTTCTTCTGGAGAACGTACATTTTGCTAACAACTGATTATTCAGTTTCACCCCTTTTCCTTATCTTTTCACATCATGAAGATTTCTAGCACTGTCTTCAACACATTCCTCTCACAAGTACTCTGTCAGTCTGATTTGAGAAAGGAAGACTCTTTTCAACTCCATTGCCCAGAATAATACCAATCTCTTTTACATCACAAAATACACTGTGCGGGATTCATACACTCACAGAATGGTTTGGGTTGGAAAGGACCTCACAGATCATCTGGTTCCAGGCCTCTGCCATGGTCAGGGACACCTGTCACTAAAGCCCCATCCAGCCTGACCTTGAACACTTCCAGGGATGGGGTGCCTCACCACCCTCACAGCGAAGAAGTCCCTGCTAATATCTAATCTAAACCCACCCTGATTATAGCTGTTTTATCTTGTAGCAGAGAGCAAGCATTTAAGTGCAAGACTTCAACCAATATCTTAATACCAACATCTTAATACACCTTAATATTATGATCCAAGATGTCTGTATGTGCAGATAACTTTATGTGATTTTATGTGAAAGTTTACTTAATAAGCAAGAATTGACAGATAAATAACAGGTTCTTAAAAATGTCCACTTTGAAAAGCCCTTTCTGCAGTGTTATGCTTGCAAACCCCAAGGCAGGGAAGAAAACTTTTTGGAAAAAAGGGGCGAAAAGAGGAAGGGCATAACTTATGGATTACTGTGTTCTCTTTTTTTTTACTCCTGAGAGTTTGAAAAACCTAATTTTGGACTGTCACAGCACATACTGTTACAATACTGAATCTTTTATGAAGTTTTAATTCTTTAGTAGGTGTAAGAATAGAAATAAGGAAAATGCAAATCAAGACAGTTCAATAAAGGAAGACAAAGAGAGGCCAAGGAGACAAAATGTCACAGACTGTTCCATCAGGTGCCATCAATGCTTTTGATAGCTGTATAGTTCTATATAAAACCACAGATTATTTCCCTTGTCAACAAATATATGTTTTTATCTCCTTTAGGCATTGATAGAAATAAAAAGATAAATAAAAGAGCAGTCTGAAATTACCTTATATTTAAGTATTAGACATGCTATTACATGTTTCTTACTGCCCATATAAAACCATGTCTTGCTCCTATCTAAGACATTAGATCATCCTTTTAAATCATAACCCCTTCCATTTCAGACACTCATGCCTTTAGTGAGACCAGTAACTTTCTTTTCATTGAATCATGCATTTTATCTAACTAATGAAAACCCTTTGGAGAGACATCTAGCCTTGATTTAAAAATAGCAGGAGATATGTCACTACCCTTACAGAAACTCCCAAAGCTTAATCACTGTCATTGTTTGAAATTCTAGCTCTTGCTTCAGCTGTCAGCTGCTAAATTATGGAGGAATCAGGATTGTAGGCAGTGTACCCCAGGGAGGTGGCATCACTGGGCTCTGTATCCAGAGAGAGAGGACCCTTATGGGAGCAATTTGGAGCACCAGAAGTTTGCCTTCTGCTCTGATGGTCCCCATGAGCATAACATCTTTCCATACAGATGGAAGAAAAAGCTTTTAGAAGCAAGATTTGGGGCTGAGAATTAATCTGTGCAAATATCACAGCCATACATTGTTTCTATGTAGGTACTTGAACCATGTAATCAGGCTGTTTTAAAGTTCTGTTTTTAATGAGACAAACAGTTGAACTACTTATGCACAATTTCCCTTTCAACAACCTAGGAACTCTTTATTTGGAATTCTACTAGAATTTTTAACTTAGTTGGTACAGGAAATATATACCTATCCTTTCGAGTTATCTCATTATTTCATTTAAATTTGTACAAAGATGTAAGTCTATTCTTCCTATTGGATTTCTACTTGCAATTTCCTTATCTAAACATTCAAGAGACCTAAAGGGCAATTTGATTGTTTAGGTGCATTTTTTTACTTTCCCAGCAGCACAGTAAGGTCAAAATTACTTTCTTCCTCTAGTGGCATTGAATTTCCTTCAGAGATGAAAGGCACAGTCAGAGGTGACCTCATGAAACCACTTACTTTGAGGCCAAAGGGATTGCTTAAACCTACAACATACAACACAAATATATGTTTTTTAAAAACTGCCTCATTCTTATATCTCTTGCTTGACTGCTGTAATGTTTAGCTCATCTCCCAGTTAAGATTTTCCCCATATCTAATCTGTACATTCACTGAGGTAAATTACAACAACTATTTATTGTTTCACATTTGCTATACATTGAGGACAATGCAACACCTTCACCTTTTTGCTCTCCATTAACTTTATCTTTTCTAAATGAAACTATTGTTTTTTTCCCCTATATGCCAATTTCTGGGTGGCTGACTAACCAGATTTCCCTTTTGTTTTTGTCATTTTCCAACATGTGAACCTGTCTGTTAAAGTAGAGTGCCTAAAGATGGACACGATACTCTGCATAAAACCTCTCTGCTGCCAGGTACATGTGAATGGAAAGAATTCCTTCATGCAGTTTATGTTGCTGCTAATATACCCTGAACTGATATATGACTTTTTTTTTTTACTTTTGTTTTTGCTTTTTACAGCTGTATTATATTTCTGACTCTTACTCAAATTGTGGCAATTATTATTCCCAGACCTGTTACTGCAGTAATGCTGCTGAGACAATGAGTCCCAATTTTGCCTTTATGCATTCAATTTCTCTGTTCTTATATGAAGCACTTTGTTTTCATCTGTGCTACTTTATTCTTGTTGATATCAAACCATCTGTCTAATTTAGCACAGACACTTTGAATTTTCATCCTGTTTTTCAGTACTTGTGAGGCAGGAAGCTATCCATAAATTTTACAAACCAGTTCTAATGAGAGGTCAAAGTCATTAACAAAACTATTCAATAATACCACACCAAGACAGACCTCCCTGGTACTTGCTGGAAAAGTCCTCTTTCTCTGACAGTGAAGAGCTGGTAAATAGTCTTTTGATATGATGCAAAATGTCCTGTTTCTTATTGCCTTTTCAGGCAATCACCCATTTTACTTTAATCAAGATTTCATCAAACAGATCTAGATAACAAACAGAAAGGAATAAGGACCATAAATAGTACAGAAAGATATGAGTATTGTATTTGCAATATGTAGCAGCTCGTGGTTGGTTTTACTTTACTATAGAAGGGCAGTTTCTGTAGAAAAAGCAATGAAAGCGTATGAAAGCAATTATATCAGGAACAAATGTATGTTTTCCAGTTACTACCATACAATGGGAAAAACAGCACAGTTGTAGAAAAAAATGAAACAGCTTTCAAAATCACCTGTATTGTATATGTGCAGGAATTATCTACAATTTCCAATGTTTTTAAATCAAATATTTGGAATACAATCCCTTTCAGTCCCATCTCGTTCTTTTTTGTTGTATGGGCTGTCAGAATACCAAGAATTTGAAAAAACTAGTTTTTCCAAAGCATATACGTAACTTCAGAGAGAATGGAAATCACTTTGCAGCTAACATTGTTTCTTTCTGGTTCTTTCTGCCTCATTGTGCAGAATCAGTAAAAAGTAAATGCAACATTGCAGCAATAATGGACCCTGTTTGCCTAAACGCAAAAAAATATGGTTTAGCTTTCTTCTGAAAAGATCCAGAGTTGTATTATAAACAAAAGTCTAAAAAATTACTGTAATGGATTTTATAGTTGATTTGGGGAAATCATAATGGTCGTAATGAAGTCATAAACCAGGCCTTGGTTTGTTTAAACACATATTTGTGTATCTCTTGTTTGGAAATGAAGAACCATTCCACTAGTAATTTCATTTTTCAGTTTTTCTGGAAGAATACGTTCTGAAATATGATTTAACAAAACATAACTTGCACAGTTTTCCATTGGCATCAGTTTTTCCTGTCAGTGTGTGCAGTCATTTTTTGGGAAAGAGGTATCTGAAGAAAATCCTGAGCAAACTTGCTTGAAACACTGCTCTAATTTGCTAAATTGTCTAAATCGTTACCTTTCCTGATTTTCATTTTAATTGCAAAGAAAATTGTTTTTTATACATTTATGTCTTTAGTTTACATTTGATAATTTCATATCTTAGCATTGTGAAATATTATTCAGGTCATCTCCAGTTTATTCTGTGTATACGCATCTATACTTCTAAATAATTGTGCACATGCAATTATGTACACCTGTATGATATAAATGGTTTAATATTTGTGCATATATAAAGTATAATAACATAATTATTGCAGTGTGTGTGTGTTTGTAAATACTGATCTAGTTAGACTGAGAGCATGGCAAGAACTACAAGGCTGGCCTGTTGTCCAGTTGGTAAGAATGAGTATTCAGAATTGCTGAAGGGGTAAAGAATTTGGACACAGAAATTAGGTCTATGACCAGCTTTGTGAATTCAAAGGTCAAGGGTATCAACAGAAACTGCATGCAATCAATTCAGGATAAGAACCTGATGAACATCCTGAATGGATAAAGTCCATTACACTTGCTGTGGAGAAGGCTTTGGGAAAAAATAAGATCAATGCAACAAAGGATATTTTTGTCTGAAGGGATGTTTAGTTTTAATTTTAGAAAATTAAATAATAAAGAAAGCATCTTAGGCCTATATTATCAGACTGGAGACGAGATATCATAAATCTGCTGACTGTAAAACTAGCATAATTATGGTTACTGCTTTATATATAGCTACTATGTGTCACCTATAAGTGTATTAATATCTAGGCAGGTTTTAAAAATACACATAATGGTCAACTAGATTATCTTTTTTGATTGATTTTCTAATTTGGAAAACCCTGGCAAACCACTCTGATATCAGTATGGTCTTAAGAACATATAATGTGAAAGTGAACTGAGTATTTGCTCCCAGAAAAAGATGCTGTTTTAGAAGAATTTGAAATCCATTTAGTAATAATAATCATTATATTTATTATAACAATCATAACCTGCTTAGCTTTAATAAAACATATTTTATTAATCAATTTCAGTTAGTTGTTTATATCAACTTCAATATTAAAGTATAATTATGGTATATGCCGGGTGAATGCCATTCTCTGAAAATAATTACCATGGAGGTGGCCTCGTTATAATCCATGATAAAGAGTTCATTTATTTTTTAAGAGCTATGTGTTTCCATTACAGGTGAATCAAGAAGACCTTAAAGTAAATAATTAAAAGATGAGGTGTCCTTTTACAGAGATCTTCAAGCAAAATAGAAGAATACAAGCCTACCTAAAGTGAAATGACAGACTTTCTCTAAGAAGCAAATCCCAGTTTCAACAGCTGGATTACACCATCATCCCTGTGCAGAGAAATAACTTTGTTGGCTTCTGTCCTTTCCCCACTAAGGGCTAATCAGTACATGCCCTTTTCTCAGCGTCCTCTTTGTAACAATTGTCCACCAGGATTTCTCTAAAATGCAGGTTAGATTAGATGAAAAAACAGAGGAGGAAACTCTTGGTTAAAACAGTTACTGCCTCTACTAACAAAAATAAGAGAAAAGGTCTCTACTACTGAATATTAGTTTTCGTTAGCTGGCATCTGAATTTAATGAGAGCTATAGTTCAAATATACTCTGCCTCATGTAGGCATCCAGCCAATGCCTAAATATTAGTTCCTTAGTAAAAAGATATTTGTGAAGGCAATTCAGTACAGCCAGTGAAAGGAGTAGTGCTTTAAGAGGTTGTCAGAAGAGCCTCTTTATCTACTTTTAAGGACTTCCTTCAGGAGGTGTTCAGGTACAGTTCCCTCACCACCTCTGCTGTCAGTACAGGAATAGGTGTGTTTGTACAAGCAGAATTGTTTTATTAGGCACTTAGAGTGTAGATATGTGCCAGTGGTGTCATCTGGTTAGGCAGTCAAGAGACTTCATGGAACATGGCTTCTGGACTGTAACTGCACTGGACTGGCAAAGAGTTGAGGTGGAGAAAAAAGTCACACATCTCAAAACATTTCCACAGAATTCTGGTACAGCAATGACATCAGTCCCTTGTGACATTCAGACCATTGTGATATATTAGCTAGCACTGCAGAGTTCACTGAAAAAATAGAAATATGAAATCACATGGAAGTTAACTTCTTAAGCAACACGTGACTTCCAGACTCTGAGATCTAATTTCTGGGCTTTTTTATAAAAAAGCAAGATGCACATAGAAAGACCTACCACTAAAGACCTTTCTGAAAACTGTATTTACATACCTGAACATGTGGCATGTTTGTCAGTGCACATGAAATCTGTTCGCTTAATAAAGCGAACTGGTGAGAGCAATAAGGTACTAATTCACTGATTGTAGGATTATGGAGTCTTGGGATAACTTGGGCTGGAAGGCAAGTCAGGGGGACTCTAATACAATCTTCACCTGTGGTCAGATGGACTTGCTCAGTGTTTTTATATAACAGAGTCTTGAGTGTCTCTGGAGACTGTACAACCTCTCTGGTTGACCCTCTTCATGAGGCAGAAAAAGCTTCTCAGCTTAATTTAGTGTATTCTGAACATCAATGCAGTGAGCTTGTGTTCACTGCTTCTTGACCTCCCTTGCTCCGCTGTAGAGCGCTTGGCTTCATCATCTCAGTAAGGTACTGGAGGGCTCCTAAGTCTGCCACGAACCACCTTTTCTTGAGGATGAATTAGTCCAGCTCCTTCATCTTCTCCTCATAGGACAAATGCTCCAGCCCTCGACCATCCTGGTGGGCCCTTGTTGAGCTCCCTTGAATTAGGTTATTTCTTACATTGGGGTCCCAAAAATGGATGGATTATTGAAGTGTATGATTTCAAATATTTCTGTCTGAGATCAAATTTTTCTGTCACATATCAATCCAGTGTTTCCTAGTTCCTTGCTCACAACACTAGACCTGGCCTATGTAGAACAAATAAGTCTATGCCTAAAATGTCAAAATAACTATTTTTAATTAAATCAATATTGTACAAGTCAGTTTGTGGGAAAAAACATTGTGTTCCCCAGCCACAGGTGAATTTCAATTGCATTCAGAGCACTATCTATGAGTTAAAAGCCTTCAGTATAGAAATGTTTACAAGAAAGTTGGGCATTGAGAGAAATTACTAAACATAATCCAGAGCAAGAGTGGCAAGCCAATCTCATTCAAAACCCTGTTTCCTCTCAGCCAGAAATAGAATGGCAAAGAAAAGAAGGCTGAGCACCTGGGAAGTGCTGCCTGTGGTTGAATTGCACCGTGCACGTAACTGGTGATTTGGGTGAACATTTAGTCAGAATTAACTCAGATGAATACATGTTTTAAAGGTGTCTGAAAGCTCTGGTGCACATCCAAATTATAAAGGCCAAAGTTAGTACAAAAAATTACTTGCATCTACAAGTAGCACTCTGTATTCTGCTCTCTGAATGAAAAATTGTCAGCACTTGGGATCCTGAGCAAGCTGTTAACTTGTTTTTCACCCTAATTAAGTGCACACCATACCTCACTTTTTCTCAGTCCAGCACTGACTGACAGAATTTCTAGAGCCAGATTGCTACACTTACTGTACAGCATGAGCATACTCACTTTTTCTACTGCCAACAAAACAATAATTAAAATAGTACAACATAAAAAAGAAACAAACTTCAAGATAGACTAAACTGGATTATTAATGCCCTAAACATAAATTGCTACTGTGGAGTAATTAAATATTCTCTGCTCAATTCTTGGGGCTCCCTATGTAGACCAGACCTTCTCTTTTGTGCCCCAGGTTCTGTAAGTAGCAAAGCTGTGGTCTCCATTCCTCTCTGAGCCTTCTGAAATACAACCTTGGACTGAGGAGAATAAAAATGACTGTACAAAAATAGTGGCCAACCAATGTGATGCTAAAAGAAGAGGAAGAGAATAAAAAATTTGCAACATCTTAGTTCCTCAACAATTTAAAAAATCTATCACTTTGTTACCATACATTTTAGTCTTAGATTTTTTTCAGGAAGGTTATCTTATTCTTTCACAAAAGTGAAGAGATCAGTAAAATTATTGGTAAAGCTGGAACAAGATTCAACTTAAGGACAGGTAAGAATATTGTAAGGATTTTATCAATATTCTTCACGTATTTCTTTCTCTAAGAAACACCATGTAGATTCAGTGCCTGGAAGGAAACAAATAGAAACCTATGTAGGAATCAGAATTGCTAGAAGTTGAATAGGTGTTGGGTAACTGTTTCTCTGAGAGTAGAATTTAGGCATTTACATACCTTTTAAAAGGTATTATAGGCTTGAGAAACGCACAGCAATAGATGTCCTCTTTAGAGGTCCTAGGGATATATTTTCTATTTCTGAATTTTAAGCATTGTAAGCATATGTTACAATTATTTAGGCATGATAAACTCTCCTGTTAGTCGTGTTGCACTCTTATTCGCCTGGTAGAAAGAAAGATCCCATGATCCCTCTAATTTCCTAAAAGACCTGAAAAAGTATCTGCTGCAGCTCACCAAGGAGTCATAAGGTAGTTTTTTATTAAACGTGGAGGAAATGCTGCTAAGATAAATAAAGGAATTTATTATCCACTACTAAGGCACTTGTAGTGATTTCAGAGACTAAAAGATAATCAAAAGTTCATTCAGGTGTGGGACATCTAAAAGCCATAGTATAATTAGTCACAATTCATTGATTTTTTTGTTAAAAAATTGTCTGTACACTCTGTTTGTTTAACAAGTCATCTCTGTGGTAACAGACCGTTCACTCATAAAACCAGTTTCTGGTTTGAAATTTTTCAGTATCAGATTATCTGAAAGAACAAAAAAAAATTCTTCCCTTCTATCATTTTCTGTAAGGAGATGGCTCCTGTTTCAGTTTCTAGCTTTGGAAGTATACTGTACAGTAGAAATAGTTGTTTGCTTGGGGATTTTTTGCTAATTTATTCTCATTTTGAGGACTAAAAGCAACATTTCTCTCATGTTCATTTGAAAAACTATTTAAAACAACCCTTTCTGATTGTGAATAGGTCGGAAACTGGACCAGTTTTAAGAGGAAAGAGAGTGCACAAAGTTAATAAACCAACCGAATGAATCAGTTTGCTGGTAATGTCGTAATACTACTAGACAGAAATGTTCTCAAATAGCCGTTAAGTACCCACAAGAGAAATAAAGCTCCTGTTTTTGAAGCAAACTGGCAGTGAATCTCTGGGAAAATGCGCACTAGAAAAAGCAACAGGAACTCTTAGGTGATGAAGAAAATTAACACTGAGAGGTGAAAAAATACATGGGGTTGGAACTTTATTCTTTCACCAGCCCTTGAACCTAAATCTACTACTCACGTGTAATGCGTTGTATATATGTGAATGTGTGCAAAAATACATACACAGGCTTCAGTGACACATTTTACCTGCCAAAGGTCCTGGAAGAAGTGAGGGGAGAAAAAGTATATTTTTCAGCTTAATTGAATGAAAGCACACAAATGTAACATTGTGAAATTACCATTTGTACCAGAGGCAGTGACTTTGTGCCTTTGATTTTGCTTGCTTTATAAAATGAGCTTACTTACAATTATATCTGTCTTTGACAATATTAGAGAGCCAGGCTTCTCTTTATTGTGGGGTTAACCCTTCATACAGGGTAGTTTAATCAATATTATGCTGTTTACTGCATTCATTTATCTTGTAAACATGTTTCTTGCAGGCACATACATGGCAGGCACTTCTGTAATACTAATATGGGGAAAATAATTATTTCTAACCACTAATTTTTGGAAAACTATATCAGAGTACCCTGTCATGAAAAGGTAAGGATTATTCTCTAAGAGGCATCCAACCTGTGCAAGCTAAGAACTGCTGGGTGACACTGTGAGGAGACCTTTGCTCCCTTCAGTTTCAGCAAGGTTTGAACACTCTGATCACAGGAAAACCTTTCTCTTGCAAATTTGTATTTGCAAGGGTCTTCTGACATCACAGCTGTAGAACTGATTATGCGTAGAGAGCTCACTGAAATAGCTTGGTTGAAGTGAAACACAGTCCTTTTTAATTTAAAATGTGAAAAGTTTTGGTTTACTACCTGGTGATACTTTGAAGGGACAAAGCTGTTCTCCTACTATTTTGATAAAAATCTTCTTTGCCAAATTGCCTACAAAATGCTCATTTGTGTGCTCTGATCTCTACAGCTTATCATTCTTTGTACCCCAACTTTAACAATGGGGCTTTACTGGTTTTGTTTGCTGCACAAGTTGCAGCCTTTCATCATGGCTTATGTGAAACATCAAAGCCAAGGATTGATCCTTTCTTAATTTGAGTGAGCAATAATGCCAAGGTCATGACTAGAATAAAGCATGCCACCTGTCTAACTTTTTGTGAAACATCTCCCTACCCATCTACCCCCAGTATCAAACAGTTGTAGGTTATAGTGATTGTTCCCTTTGCTAAAAGTTCCAGCACAGACCCTGTCCTTAGCCAAGGTGAGCCCGGCTTTACGTCATCACACAACGGATGAACATTTAAATGGAAGTACTTCTGATTCCCTATCAGTACCAGAAACCTCTGGCTAAGCGGTGAACAGGAAAAAGAGGAACCACCTCTGATGGTTGCGAAGATTTCTGGCTCTACTTCTGAGCTTGTTTTGTTCAAAAAGAGAAAAATGTGGAATGATGCAGATGTCACAGTGGGTTTTTCATCACCACACAGTATCTGAACATCTAGAAAACATACTAAAATAAAATTGTTTTGGTCCAGAACATGCAGAACTTTGTTAAATATGTGCTTGTTTTCAGTTTCTAGAGGTTACAGAAGATAAGGCTGGAACAGGACCTTGGAGGTATTGCCTAGACCAGCTCTTTATTACAACCCAGTTAACTACAATTGAAACATTTTGGACATCTGTTGAAAGGTGGTTGATCATGCTGATAAATTCTTTGTTTTGTTGTATTGGCTCTAGCTTAAACCTGACCCTGGTGAGAAAAATTGTTTGTTTTGTTAGCCTGAGAGCATTTTGTTTCTTTTGTTCTTGTTGTTGTCTGCATTAAGCTTTTATGTTGAAGTTATTTTTATGATTCCAAGACAAACCATAAAAACTAGAAAACAATAACAAAGAGCACATGAAGTCCTGTTAGATTTTTTGCCTTTTTTTTCATTGTATGTGAAACCTTTTTAGTGCAATTATCAAAAACCATTAGATGGGTTCAGTTTAGTGAATGCACCACAGAAGGAAAAATCAGTTCTGTGGGGAACTGGTGTTCTAACTCTGGAAAAGGATTTGCTGTCAACAGCTTCCTATCCATCATGAAGAGAGATACAGTGTTCGTGTAATTAACACTGCAAATGAACCAGCAAGCAATAAGTCAGTGATATCTCTCCCAAACATACAATACTCACTGAGGACACCTCTACAGAGAAAAATCATTGAGCCATACAGTTTGGTCAGGAAATGCATTAATTTATGTAAATGTAAGCTTTGTCTCTATATGCACGGGGTTTTAGTGGTAGCAATATCAAACACCCTGTTCTCTCAGACTTTATGCGTTGTGCCAGATGGTATGTGCACCTTCCAACATGATTAATAAGATCCCATAAAATGACTAAACCGTATATTTTCCGCATAACTTATTAAAAGGTTACTATCCCCATGTGAAATTGTTCTTACCAGCTTCTGCAGTTCCCAATGAAATATTAGGAATAAAAAAACCAAAAAAATTCTGGTAGCTATAGATACGCTATTCAAGCCTTTAAACCAAAAGAGAAAGCTGCTGTCAGACCAACAGCTGTTGTTGACAATGGAAAGACTCCAGCAAACAGAGAATTTCTGAGCATTGTTCTCTGCAGGAATTTATCCATATATCTATCCATCTATCTATCTATCTATCTTTACTTCAGTTGTTGGAAGAATGAAAAAAAAATCAAGTCAGCCTCAAACCTTCCAAATCAGAATATTATGTGATTCTGTGGAAACAAAGCAAATAAATAAATAAAACACTTAAGATCAAATAAACTTTTGTTCATAGTCAGTGCTTTAATCTTTGTAGACATTTTCAATACAGAATTGCACTCACAGAGAGCTGACATAATAAACTACTTTAAAACTTCCTTCATGGGAACAGAATAAGTTGAAAACAGGTCTCCTGTCCCAGCAAAAAGGATAACATACTCTGCTGACTGTGATAGGCAGCAGGAGCAGCAGCACAGTCCTCTGAATTTTTGAGAATTTTGTCTTTATTCCTGAACATTTATATTCTGCTATGTTTATTCTTCATCCTGAATTATTTTGTGTTTGTGACCAGAAAATGAAATTAAAAAATGTTCATTAGATAAAAGAAAAATTACAGTATCCTGTTTGAGGCTCACTCTTCTAATTTAATAGGATAAAAATTACTTTAGAAATTGTTTTTAGGGCACAATTTTGGTTGAAAGAAGCTTTACTAGTTGTTTTAAAGAATACTTTAAGAAAAAATATCAAACATCAAATTTCAGATGGTGCTGTCTCAGATCTGCATTATATGCTCTTATGTGTTGATTTAGGCTGATTCTCACCCTACTTAAAACAAGTAAGGCATGAAAAATGTTTTCTATATACTGATTTTGTACTTTTCATCTTTACAGTTCTTGTCTTGAGGCCTTCAAGAAGTTTTCAACATTTAATTTTTCCATTTCAAATATAATTTTTTGCTGTTAGTCATTAATGCTAAGTTACAATTTGTTGGCTACATAAATTCCTGTTTATTACTTTATTAAAAGGGAGATAGTAACTTTGATCAAAGTGGAATTACCCAACACCCTCTGGTCTGTGACACTCCCTTCACACCCCACACATAACCTGGAACCACCTACACTTTTTCTCACAGATGCACCACCCCCTCAAGTGACCATAACTCTTTCTCCTGCAGGGGAGGTGAGAATTCCCAGAACATTGCTGAACAACATTTCTGTCTCCCTCTTCTCCTGTGATAATTGTCCACTGTCACAAATGAGCTACCTATTTAGAACAAATGCTCCTTACAAAGTAAAAAATTACTTCAGCAAAGAAGTATAATTTAAAATCTTCAAGTAGGTCCACCTGAAGAGCTTTCTTTGGTGGGGGTGCTGTCCTTTGACAGGTTCCCCTTCCTTGCACATGGGCCATTCATTGGCTGACTCTGTTCTAGGAACAGCCTTTAAGCTGCAGGGTATCTTTTTCATCATCTTGTTCCCGGCCAGCAGAACAGCTGAGTCCTGTGGCTTGGAAATATGCCATTGCCCTACAATGGCCTCCCTGAAGCTTGTTGTGTGGTTGCTTATCTACACTGCTTTCAGGCTTGTTTTTCCCATTGCAGCCTGTTAAGTCAGACCACATTCACTCCAGAAAGTTTATAAACCAATATGCTGTTCACTTCTCTGAAAACGTCAAAAGCAGGGTTTCTGTGGCTGGTACAGTTCAGTGTTCCTAGATGCTGCCATAATATTTGAGTCTATCATATGTAGAGAAACAACTACTTCAGGAACTTTAGTATTTAATACTTTAATATTTAATAGCTGCTTGAAATAATTATTTATTTAGAACATTTAAACTGATTTACATTATTATTCTGTATAAACATAAAAAATAAATGTTAGGCATTAAGACATATTTTTGTTTTGGAAGACATGATGCACAGTGATGAAACAATCTCTTGACCAGCAAATTGTTGCCAAATTAACAAAAGCTTGCTTTCATCAATAGAAGTTAGAAATAATTAACAAAAAATAATTGTTAAATAGGCTGGTACTTTTGTAGATGAAGATATTTTGTGTGCTGGACTAAATAAAAAGCAGATGTCTTCACAGATCTTTTGATAATGATCAAATTTCACCAGTGTGCCATTGGAAATATAAAAATGCTGTCAGAAATAAATCCAAGTTTCTTCACTTCTTACAGATCTTATCACTTAGCAATTAACAGTTGATATGTTAACATGTTTCTGTCTTTGCTTTTACATCTTTATTTTCAGGGTGCTCCTTCATTCTAATGTAATTTCATCCAGTTTTAGGGTTCAGTGAATATGTCATCTTTGCACAGAGCTGTGCAGCATGCCTTTCTTTGTTGTGATGATGTGACTCAGCTTCCCAGATCATGGTGAAAACTCTTATGAAAATTCTCCTCTCCTCTCCACTCTTTTTTTTTTTCTTTTTTAATTTGGATTCTCTCTGCATGCCTTGTAATTTTTCTGCTTTCTTAGAATAAGATCAATAGCACAGTAATCTGAGGCAGATGGCTTTGCTGCTTCTCAAGGTACACCATCCCTTCAAATGAAAACAAGGCAGGGAAAGACTCAAACCCCATGCCTCTGATCACTCTAACCCTTAGCTGGCTCCTCTGGATCTTGCTTTGGTGTGGTTCAGAGGATGGTTCACTCACTCCCAAGTTTAGAAGATTAATAAGGAGTTTTCCTGAGTCTGCACTTGTTTACACTCCCTCCATCTTACTCAGAGCATCCTCAGCCTATCTCCAAAGGCTTTGGGACGACTACCTGTCAGCTTTACCAAAGGAAGCTAATCCATCCTGTCTGGCTCCAGTGGTGATGAACAATGCCTGTGCCTCATTTGCTGTCACTGTATAAAAACAGTCTCAGTTTTAATGCTACAGCCATCCTAGTTTGCTCTTCTAATGCTTCAGCAGACACCAGTAACTGGAGGGACTGTTTATAAAACCCTGACTTACAAATATTTGCTTAATAGAGGTTATAAAGGACCTGCAGCAAAGTCAATGTGTCCATCTGCACAAATTAATATTGCTCAGTAACAGCTACAGGATTACAGCACAGATCTCAAAACAGCAATGTCTCACAGACGTTGCTGAACAAAAGTTTTGAAATCATCATGGCTAGAGCATTTTACTGACAGTGTAAGGAAGAAATCAAAATATTGCAAATTCTAATTAAATTCTAATGAAAACTACCCTGTGAGAACATTCTCAAGTAATAAAATTTGAATATAAAACCTTAGCTGACACTTGCACGAAAAACTGAGCAAAATTTAATATTTTTTAAAGAAAATCTCTCCAAGTTATATGATTAATTCACCTAGTCATAGTGCAAAATCCACTGTACAGTACAGTGACTGCAAGTTTTTGTCCACTAAAACATTGGTGGTTGCCACAGTAATAAGTCAAAATGTCATTAATGACTTCTTCTTTCCTACGAATGTAATGTTTTCTGTGCTCTTTGTTCAAAAGGAAACAAGTTATATCTGTGGTCCTGGCAAACTCACAACAGTGCAGATGCCAACAAAAGACATTTCCTTTCCTTTAATCACCTTCAGCCCTGTCACTGGAAGACAGTCTGATGAAACTCTGAATCATTGCTGTAGACAAATGTCAAGGTTGTTCTCTCCATGAATAAAATAAGCTTATCAGTTTTCAAAAATATTTCCCTTATAATATTTTAAATATTTAAAGAAAAACATATTGGTATCTACTTTAGTCAACTGTCTTAATTTTGGGAAATTCTCTGTGTTTCAGAGTTTGTTCCAAATACTGACAATGCAGGATAAATCTTTTAACATCAATATAGGCCTTACATGCCAAGACTGCAAATAGATACATTCTCTTTGACTGTGGGTAGACACTCCATGGGCCACAGAAGTCTTCAAGTTTTACTCCTCTGAAAAAAAATGCAGAGAATACAAACTATAGGTGTTTCTGTGACCCCCTTCTGAGGTTATTCCTTCCGAGGAATAGACCATAATTACAGAACAGTGAAAAATTTGATATTATATATATAAAGAAGTTTTCAAAAGGTAGATTCTTCATTTAGCATTCTGCCTAGAGAGCTGGATTTTATGTGAAGCATGACAAAAAAAAAAAAAATAGGTCCCAGTAACTGTGAGACAAAACTTAAAATTAGTGCAAACATGAGCAACAAACAAAACTTGTCAACTTGGTATCTTTGTATCACTCCACTAAATCATCTTTTATACACTTTATTAAATATTATGCATTTCAATTTCTGCTCAGACCCATTTCTCTCCTGGAGTAAGGATATAAGTACAAAAGAGAGAACAGAACTGCTAATGACCACAGAATCACAGAATATTCTGAATTGGAAGGGACCCACAATGATCATTGAGTCCAAATCTGAAATGTACAGCTCATAAGGATATTGAACGCCCAACCTTGGCATTATTAGCATTATGTTCTGACTAACTGAGTTAATCTCAGGTTTTGTAGAACCTCCAGGTAAATTGGGTGTCTGAGATGTACATGTTTTGCATTTTTAAGTGGTCCTGCTAACAAGAAACAATGTGGAATAATCAATTTGCATATTTGAACACTGATGTACTATAACTTGACATGATATATTAGTCTCTGTTTTTTAAATGTTTTTAAAATATATCTTTTAGTATTTTAGGCTTTTAACATTTTAAAAAATATTTCACTTATGCAAAGATTATTGAACGGAAGATTTCTTGATACTAAGAAGAGACAGAGCCTTACAAGTGCCTGAGTTGTAGCCTCTGAAGTTAGACTTCTGTTCTGAAAACATTTATTCATGCAGAAACTAGTAACTGATTTTATTTCCATCTTTTCCTTTAAAATCCAGAGGGGAGCCAGCCTGATTAGATGCCTGTAACAGTTTAATAGGTGCTTAAAACAGCCTGTTTAACATTATCTATCCTTTTTCCATTAATTATGAGTGTTAGGACAGAAATGACTCCCTGAGATTTCCTCTATTTAAAGTTAACATTTTTAGAAGACTTCATTTGCTGCAACAAGTTACCATGCATGTAAGATGCAATGCTGAGTTATGAAAAACGTAAAAAAAGATAATGGCTCCAGCTTGCTGAGGGAAAGGCTGGCAGCTGAGCTGTCTGCCTGGGAAGGGTGGATCTGAATAATCTGAAAGTGGATGCCACCTCATGTCAATGATCCAAAGGTCACACTGATGAACTGATAGTAAAGCAGACCAGCCACCACTCCCACCAGCACACATATGCTCTCCAAAATCCTGATTTTGGTATGGCGTTGGTGCATAAGGGAAGAACCCCTCTTCTGTGAAGACAGGCTGAGAGCTGGGATTGTTCAGCCTGGAGAAGAAGGCTCTGGGAATACCTTCTATCAGCCTTCCAGTACCTAAAAGGGGCCTACAAGAATGCTGGAGAGGGACTTTTGGCAACAACATGTAGTGCTAGGACAAGGGGAAGTAGGTTTGAACTGAAAGAGAATAGGTTTAGATTAGATATTCTTCACTATGAGGTGATAAGGGCACTGAAACAGGTTGCCCAGAGAAGCTGTGGATGCCCCATCCCTGGAATTGTTCAAGGACAGGTTGGATGGAGCTTTGAGCAACACGGTCTACTGGAAAATGTCCCTGCCCATGGCAGGAGTTTGGAATGACATGATCTTTCAAGTCCCTTCCAATCCAACTCAATCTATGATTCTGCAACTCTATGAATGAAGTTTGGAGGAATTTCATAAAATATAAGTATTTTTGTCATCATTAAAGTTCAAATTTTGGGTGTACATAGTTTTGTTCTGCTTTGATCTCATAGATGTGTCCAAATGTTTGGCTTTTCCAGCACTCTGGTAGCTAGAAAGATAATGAAGCTCAGTAATGAAATAAGAAAAAGAATATGCATCACTTTAAGATCTAGATTTTACTCACTGACTTCTATTCATGGAAAGTGCATCTGCTTTTTCATTTCAAAGTAGAGGTTGCACATTAGATTTAAAACAGCAATCCATTAATACATTTCTTATTTGAACAAGAAGAGGTTAGTAAAAAGTATTTGGCAGGGCCATATGCACACAAGTTGCCATCAGTTAAAAATGACTGAACTCATAATCAGCTGTCAATGAAGTGAATGTCTTCTTGAGAGGCACTTCAGCTTCTCTTGTCTGGGATATTCACCCTACAAGTGTTAACATCCCTCTAGGTGTAGGACTCAGCTGTGCACTGTGTACCCTCTTCTCTGGTTTCTTTGTGAAGGAAGACCAGGTATGAGGCTCAAGAGAGAAGTCACTTTGAAGAAGTGGCAGTTTGGACAGGCAAGAGATGAGAGCCCCAGACCTGCACAACCTTCACCAAAAAACAAGTCTTGGTGCAGTTTTAAATTCTGAGCTGAAGCTGGTTACCCAGTAGTAAAGATGAATTAATAACTATTTAATCTAAATGAGGTAAAGAGAAACTAAATTATTGACCCTGAAAATTAACACATTTTTTAAAGTTGAGTGTTTTCAGATTTCAGGAGAAACCAGTAGTAATATGCTATAGTAAAGACAATTTTTAAAAATAGTTAGCCCACATAATTTAAACCAAGTGTTTCTGTTAACTTCAATAGATTGGTGGCTACCTTCAAAACTTGAACCAAATACCATCACTCTGTCCTTAACTTGGGTGGTTTCATCTTCTAATTGCAAGTTGTCCACAATTTCTGCATACATGCAAGTAGGCTTATTATAAAAGTAGCCTATTTTTTCCCTAAATACCATTTTCTAAGTACTGGGAATTAGCCATCCTTTAGCTTAATTATAACATATATAGAGGAAACCTTTCTCCTTATTTGTGGAGGTTAGCATCTTGTGGTTTCCCTAAAAATCACATTCTTTTAAAGGAAATGTTGCTTAAAAATGAACTCATAATTTAAAATTTATAACTTATAAATTAATTTGTACATAATATAGATTCCTTAAATAAGTTTAAACTTATTTCTTTTAAATTATTAATTTAAAAAGGAATAATTTAAGTCCCTTCAAAAAAAGGAATACTAAATACTTTTCTTTTATCCTAATTGTTTTATGATAAGTAGTATTTATACATCAGCTCACTAGGGGATATTTGGAAATAAAAGTGCAATCAGTCATTAAATAGAGTTAAATCAGAGTTAAATAGAAATCAAATAAATTCTGTTATTATTGTGTCAATAATTCATAAGACGTGTCAGTACATTGCTTCCCTCTCTTAACCCATATCTCTTATGCTTAAAAATGGCTTCACTGAAATTAAGCTATAAGAAATTAACAAGGTCAACGTGAACTTAGTTTCTCAAGTCTTTTTCCATCTGTATTTTATACTTATCCATTAGTGCTTCACAGATAAATGAAGAGCCTAGACTCCCATAAGACATTGGGAGATAGTAATGAATGTGCATTATGCACTTGACCTTCACAAAAACTTTGGGGAATTTGTGTTTTCTCCCGGTCTTTGGCAATATGATATTCTACAGTGATTTCTCAGGTGTCCCATGTTATTAGGCATTAGTGCCCCTGTTCATGTTTCTGGCCACCCTGTGACTTAGTTCTGTAGCTGCTATGGTTTTACTTGATAAGCAGACTATAAGCTGTACCCAAAGATAGCGAAAAAAATATCTTCAGTAAACGAGATTAGTGAGGAACTTGTGGCTGGTCTGACATAAGTCTTTGAGGTGCTTTTATGCCAGAGTTTATTTAGTATGATTCACAATGCTACCATCACAACACTGGAGTGTGACTGCTGCCATTCAAGGTAAGAAAGAGCAAGAGGGATTTTTTAATTGACACACATGGCAAGGCTTCTTAGAGCCATGAAATTCTGGCCTAAATTCTCAAGGACATTTGAAAAAGATACAATAATAAAACATCTATATTTTATGTTTCATGTCATCTCAAGGATTTTCAATATTAAATAGAATTGGAAAAGCATAGAAAAGTGAATAAAAAAAAGAGCCACCATACAAGAAGAAACCCAGGAAATCTTTTATAAAGTACTGTGCATTTTCAGAGATTAGCATCAAAGGAACAGAACATAACATAACCAAGTTTCACAGTAACAAAGGTAAATTCAATTGCTGACCTAACAAAAAGACATGTCCCGTAAAGGCTGACGACATCTAAATGCAAACTAAGAAATGTCTCAAAAATTATTTTGAATGCAGCCAGTGTGCACTAGCAAAACATTCTTACTCCTCTTGAAGTCAGGAAAGTGACAGCAACTGATAGATGGATTTTCTATTAAGGGATTTGCAGACTTTTAATGAGAATCTCTCTAAGACAAATTTGCCTTAGGAGGTAAAAAATACAGAAAAAATTTACTGAGCCTCATACAGTCAAGTGTCCTGAACTTCTGTGAAGTAGATGAGACAATACAGACAAAATTTTTAATACCATTAAACATTTTTCAGTAGAGCCATTCAGTCACATTTCCTATTTTCCATTAGAACCACAGACCATAATGGCTTTGTCTGTATTAATAAATTAAATGGTGCTCAGGAATGTTCCCAGACACTGGTAGATGTTCATCTACAATGCCGAGTGCCTGAAATGTCCCCTGCAGTGATTTTGGCACATAACATCTACCACTCTTCATAGGCACAATACCCAAGTAGAGGGTGCTGTAGGGGTTTTTCCCAGAGGGTCTTTTGCATGTGGTCATTCTGGTTTTGGAGACTAGGAAAATCAACAAAGGGAGCTCTGCTAAGTGGCTGTGGTGACTGGGATGTACATTTGATTTTCTGGTACAAACAGAGTCATGTGTCAGCCACTGAAAGGTTATGGGACTGGTTGCCTTGCAGTATCACTGGTGCAAAACAGAAGTAACCCAGCTGAGATGATATTAATATTTATACTGGTAAAAGTGAGAAGAAAGGTAAATCCAAAATTCAAATAATGATACCCAACAATGTTTCAAATTAACTTTGTTTTACAGCAATTATTCATGGTATGTCTGCTATTTGACAGCATCATGAGAAAGAACAGTGAGCAGAGAAACCAAGTATGCAGATAATCAGTTTTCATTAATGCAATTTACTGAGGAAGACCACAAAATTACATTTATAATATATATTATTGTTATACCACATACATATTCACATATAATAGTGTATCTCAGAAGCAACACATCACATTCATCACATTTGAGGACTTCTTGTTAGGAAGCTGAAACCATTTAGAGACAAATTATCCCTGCAATTAATCTAAATACTGTTTAGAAACAGAAAACAAATCAAACATTAGATAAATACGACATGGAAAAATTATGATGGTTTAGAAAAGAAGCCATGAGTAGAAGCAGGTAACCTTGACACGTATCTTACTGTTGTCTTACATAACAAGTTAAATCTATACAACCTCAGAAAATGCTACTGTACATACATATAATTCAGTGCAGGAAGCAGGATTTAGCCCTGCAAAAAACTTGCTGCATGCTTCCTATGGACTGTGTACGTGAGCTATATATAACCATGACCCACAAAGCTGGCTTGGCAAAGAATTGGACCCAGCTTTCTTGCAAGCATATGGGATTTTATTTTGGAAGACTGTTTTTATCCAAAGTATTTCTGCTAACCTTGAGATCCAACTTCTTACTGACTTGGTATTCTGGAAAGCTGGGCTGTGTGCACGTACTAAATGAATGTGTCTTGGACTGGTGCCCATTCTCTACCATCAGGAAAAGTGGTCTTGCATGGCTCATGTCCATATGGCTCAACTATCTTAGCCGTCTCAAAATATGATCATCTATCCTGCTTATCAAGAAGAGTCTGTGGTCCATGCCACCTCCAGAACTTCAGGCAAACATGGAACTAAGGCCTGGGATTTGACTGAGATTTACCTAGGAGGGGGCTCATTCACTGCTTAATTGCTGCAGGGACTATCCTAATAACTAAACCTTCCGAGTGACCAAGGCATTGTGTGTGAGCATGAACTCTGGTCCAATTCAGTTTCCCAGCACAAGTGCTCTCCAACTATCCTGATGATTTTTGAAACATTTAGGTCTTTCTGGCTTGATCCTGCCTACCTTTTTGGACATTAATTCACTAGCATACAGAGTTCCAATTACTGTGAAGAAATTTATTTTTCTCAATCTGTAAAAACAGCATATAAAAACAGAACATAGCAGCTTTGACAGAAGTTAGAAAATACGTTGGAGTTAAAAATGTTCTTAATAAAAAGAGACATCAAAAGTAAAAGTTTCAAAACAACCAAGTGAATAAGGAAAATAATTTAGCCTTTGAAAACAATGGCTTTTATTTAAGCTTTTTACCTTGATAACAGCAAAGAAAGTACCAAGCAATTTGTCAGTTCCTGGTACAGAAAACTATAGGAAAAATTAATTTAGTAGAGTAACTGTAGAGCTGCTTTTGGAGAAACATAATAATATGGAAATGCCTAGAAAGATCATATATCTTCCAAATGACAAGAAGAATTTTTGCATGTTCAGAGTCAAGTCAGTGTTCTTGATGGCTGCAGAAAATCAGACCGCTGTTAGACCTCAAAGTATACCAAAACTATATGAACAGCAGTGAAATTATGATCCCAAAGAAAATAACTTCAGAAATAGTCACTCTTTCTTTTTCTTTTGTCTCTTTTCACTGTCTATTCTATGAAAACAAATACTTGGACAATTTGATCTGCTTCTGCTTTATTTCTGTAAATATTTACTTTGATATATAACTGTGTATGTTTATGTACACATGTAAGCATCTGAAATTTAGTAGCTATTTATACAAACATAAATTTCTGTGTAGTTTCCTGCTTTTAGTAGCACCCAAGAAACCAGAGCAACATAAACTGCTTCTACTACATTGATGTTATGATGAGGAGGCAATAGAAGAACAGAAGACCTTTGAATTTTCAGCATGAGATATTTCTGACCTTAAATTTAAGTCTCTATTATTTACTTGGACAACCTCAGAAGTCTGATTTTTTACAAAAAAATTTTAAATATTATGCCATTCTGATGATTAATGCCAAATACATAAGCAATATTTTTTTCATTGTGTTTACGTAAAATAGTCCAAAAATTATCTGCTGTAACACAGGGAACATCAGTTCTGTAGCACACCCATGACAAAAAACTTTTGGTAGAAAGCCATTCTGTAAAACTCCCTAGAAATTTGAATAACATATTTTCTTCTCTATTTTTTGCAGATTTTTTTTTAAACTATAAACAAAAAAGCAAAAATATTTTTTTAATTAAAATGTATTTTTTAATAACTTTTCAACTATTGGAACAGGTAAATGGCCTTTTTTTGCCTTCAATCATCAGGCAACAAGGGCAAGATGGCCAAAATTGTAATATCAAGGAGACACATGCAGTAGTTGTATCCCTAGCGGAGACAGTATTTTTCACAGTTTGTCTGAGGTTTTGTAAAAGCTATCATTTGTGCAATTTGAGTAACTTCCTTAATGAGGCATCAGAAACTGTGTCCCATAATTGCCCATTTTTAAAGGCTCATGTTATCTCTTCATTTCAGACTCTTCTACACTAGGGTGAACATTCTTGGAAATTATGTGGTTTAATAACTTTCACCCTTCTAATCATGAAACAAATATTGGCTCGCTAGCATATTTCTTAATACAGCTATTATATGGATCACAGACTAGGGCTTTCAGCTGAAATACTTAATTGTGGAAATGAGACATTTTCAGATGCTAAACCAAATACTAGTGAAGACATATGCTGTAATAAATACATATAGCTAAGTGTGAAGAAACTGAAATGTTCCTCCAGATTGCCTGTACTTGCAAATTACTTTAAACATTTAGATGAACAATTTGTTAGGTATAAGTCTTTTTCATGCAGCTGTTTTTGACATCTAGTGTGAGATTCAGAATCCTGATTACCTTTCTCTGCTGCAGTTTACCAAAATTGACATAACGTAGGAGAATTTCAGAATCAACATAATAGATCCGATTTTCACCAGAGTCTGCTTTAATCTAATGAATATGTAGTTTCTTTCATAAAAGTTCAGTTTATTTCTGCAATAATATATCTTCTATTTAATTGCAGTCAGGTCTCAGACAATTAAAGCCCTAAACAGACGTCACACTGAGTTTTTGGGGGTACAGTCATAACTATAAAGCTTATGGCAATGGCTTACAATGTTTGAATGCTATGTTAAAAGTTGTTTTGTATCCTGATATAGTCTAATTAACAAAGAGTAATGGGGGAAATTAACATCTTTGTTGTTAATCAATTATTTGACAATTCACATAGCATACTTGATCTATCTACCTGGTGGTAGCAAATAGCAGTCACCAAAATATCTTCATGTGTTTTATATGCCAAGTAAAATATAAAGTGACCAGTGTCAGTAATGCTACTTTGGGAACAAGGTTCTTGAGAAAAACTTACTGGGATCCATATAAGTGTCCACTCCAGTGGCAAAGATCACTCACTATTTCCTTTTATTGTTTAATGGACGGAAAACTGAAGAAAATAAAGAACCTATCCTTGGAAAAGAGAAGGAGAAAAACTTTCCGGACTCATAGTGATAACACAAATATTCATTGCAATGACAGACACAAAAAAGCTAAACATAATCTCCACCAAAGTGTGGTATTTTATTGCTTCTTTGAAGTTGCAAAGAGAAGTTACTATCTCTTTTTTCCACCTAAAGAAAGTGGTTGATGAGTATGAGTGTGACAGTGTGGTCATATGAGCCAACATCCTTGAACACAAAATCTTTACTTATGCGGTTAGTTTTTCGTGTTTTTCTTGACAGAACTGCAGAGATTGGGCATGCAAAGAATAACATCTATGACATGAAAACACTGTTGATTCAGCTGATGTTGCTTCTGGCCCCTGTCAGGACAAGCCTTTTCAAGAATAAACTGAAACATTTTTAAGGTACACCAGTGTTGCTGTCTTTAAATTTGTGTTAAAGGAAGAACTAGAATTTACTGTAGCCTTTTTGTTTATATTTTTATTGTGAATCATAACTGGTAATTAGTTTTATCAGTTTGTTAAGCTTCAATTTCTGTTTAATTTAATTATCAATTTAATTTTTACATTTTGTTACAACAAATATAGAGGATTAATTTTTTATTTGAATATTTTCAGGGTGAATAAAAAGGATGGACTTAATGAGTATTTAATCCAACTCAAGAACTACACAGATTTGATTTTTAACAAACCAATACACCAAAAAAATTGGCACACAGTTATAATAGTAATTGTATAGTAAAAGAAATTAAGTTAAACTATCACAAGTGAGAGGAATGTGGCTCCATCATTTTCTGTTGATACACCGCAGACCAGATTGAAACACTCTTGCTGCCAAAGGAATTCTCTGCTGCAGCAATGTGTGACCTGTGCACAGGAATGCTTTATTTATGTAACACTTGGTTGAGATTAAAGAAGTTTTTTCCTTTTAGGATTATTTGGGATTTTTTAATAAAAGGGCTTGAAGAAGCTGTCTCTTGATAAACCTGCCAGGGCTATTAAGAAACAGTGCCACATGAACTAAAAACCTTGATTTTTCTTCTGTTGCAGGCACTGTTTCCATGTGTGGCCCTAGGGAACCGCTAGACAAATGTCTTTAGCCAGGCTACTTCTGCTTCAATCTTTCTGTTTGGCTTAATAACTTACAATCTTTTTCTACAGATGCACAGCTTCAGCAGTGGGGATGGTGAGTTGCCCCTAATCATGTGCTTCATGTTTGGATTTGTCACTTGGCCAAGTCTGAGGGAAGTCAAACGCTCTCAAGACCTGGAGGAAGACATAGAACCAAGGTCGCCTCCTTCCTTTTTTCTGCCTTGGTGGAAGTCCTGAGATAAGCCTCCATGGGATATGAGTACCTCAACATGACAGACACCTTATGTAAACTGTGATAAGTTTGAATTCAAATCATAGACTCAAACTGCCTCCAAATACTAAGGGGCTTTAAAATCAAAGGGAGAAATTATATGCAATTATGTAAAGGTTAATGCTCATTGAATGAAGAGTAGCATGACAACCAAATAAATTAAGTATCAATGCTAGCAGAAAAATCTGATCAAATTAAGTTAGCAGAAAAATGTGTTCAAATTAAATCTTTAAAATGAAAAGCTCAGTATTGTCTTAATCTTTGGGAATTGAGTTCACCCAAGAGTACACATACTTTTCCTGTCTTTCAGACACTAAATTTTTGTTGTAGTGTAATTATATCAATTGCTTATTCTGTCACAATTCTGCATGATGCTTTCTCCTCTTTGTATCTAATCTTTTTCTCCTGCTTATTCAAGTTTCTAATACTTTCTAATATTAATAAGAAAATCAATACAATAACACTTTTCATAGTCACAATTGTTGCCTTGTTTTGCTGTTGAATAGAGTGGCAGTTCAGATGAAGATTCCTATCAGTCCTGGTAGAATTGCAAATTTCCAACAGAAAAGAGCAATTTGTCAGGAGTGCTAACAAACCCACAGTGGATAAAAGGAATTCTACTTTCAAAAATCATGGTTTCTCATTTATCCCTTCTGTCCTTTGGTTTATCATAGCAAAATGAAAACAGTCCAGAACATGTTTTGACCCAAAATACTGAAACCAATGATAATTTTATTTCCTCATAACTTGTTTTAGAATATAATTAGAATTTTCTCTCTCTTGAAATCCATTCCTGCAAGGCAAATTAATAATAATGTTTAGACTTGAACTGGCGTGTTTTTATAGTTAAAGGATATTATGAAAAGGTTCTCAAACTCATATTTATTCCTATAATAGTCTTTTGCTGTTCCAGGTATTATACCCTGATGTGATACACTTCTGGTAAGGTTTGTTTCACAAGATTTTCTGCAGTGTTTGAAGATAAACACAACTGGCCAAAAATATATTTACAATGAACGAATGTAGAAGTTAATGCCCTTCACACTGTTTCAACCTAGAAAAATCAAGACATTTTACGGCAAAGTCCCAAACAATACCCATGCAATAGCCATGCATGGGCTCAGTGTCAGAAGTGGTTGTTCACAAGTTCATTTCATAAGCAACTAAGCCGGAACTCTCCATCACATTCCCTCAACCCCAAAAGGGATATTCAGATCTCAGTAAGTGACGGTTCCTTTAAGTACATTCAAACTGCCTGCAGCCAGAGGATGTTTGATTCGGGGAATCAAACTGCATTTGGTCAGATGTAAACACCTTGAGCAATCTGCTCAAAGTCTTCTTTGCCCTACCAACCTGCTCCCATGGTGCTAAATTATTTGCTAATGTAGATATAGCTGATCTACAGACACTGAGGAACTCAGCCCATGTTTTAAAGCAAACCTGGTTAGGAACTACAAGGAAAGAGCAATTTTAAATGATAAATTCATTCTCCAAATAAGTCCTTGAAGGGCTGCTGAATATCTTTTGAAAAGGTGCCCTCAGGTTGTTTGGTTTGGTGATCCTTTTAAGCGACTTTAAATATTATAAAAATCCTAAGTCCTTCCTCTGCAGAAAGAACATTTGGCTGATTTTGGAGGAAAAAACCAGATTTGATGCTTCTAGACAGGTCTAAGTAAGAGTGTAGGTCACAGAACATAAAGAAAACATACAGAAGGGACATGTGCAAGTGCACTTTGAATGTATTCCATTTGGTGAGTAATTTCTAAATCTTCATAGATAGCAGTTTCAAAATTTAGTCCTCTGCTAATTACAACTTAGCGATACTTGGCTGCACTCCCTCCAGATTAGGTTTTTAGCTATTATTTCTAGCTCAGGAAATGATTTAATGCTACTTGCTGGTTCTGCTGTAATATTTAAGTAAAGGCTGATGCTTTTGCAAAAACAGAACAAATCACACGCTAATCCCACGCGGACTGGGGAACACATCACTCACGGCAGCTGTCCAAGAGTACCATACTACCTGTTTTGACACTTGTGCAGGGAATGCTGCCTGGCCAAAGCACCATGGGTACTTTCAACCCATCTCCAGCTGCATCTCAGTGCCCACAGGCATGAGTAGAAATTAAGACAAGGTACAGACGACCAGTGCTGAATCTCCAGATAATGCTGGAGACACCAAGTCATGTGCTCCTCAACAGCCTCCTCATGTCTGCTGCTCTGGGATGCACCCTGGGACAAAACATCATTTCTTTGTCATCCACATGGAACATAAATATGGTATACACCAAGGATTATATTCACTGTGCGATGTATATATTAAATCTGAAGGTCATATTTCTTTTTAAGTACAGGTGGACTTATAGACCATTATGTAGTTCCCCAAACAAAACAGTTCTATGCTAATGTGAGCACTGTGGTGTTTATTCACTAGCAGGTCGGCCCTGATGTGTTCTTTTCCCTTTTCCCATCTACTCATAAAGTTTCTATCCATAGTCTCTAAGACCTCTATTTCCCATATAAATCCCAGAAACTTTATGATGGTTGATGTAGTTCCAAGGTTTTATCCAGATCACAGTTACTATCAGAACTCGACAGGAAATTAAGATTTTATTGACTTGAACCAGTGGAACAACAAAATTGTGGAGGGACTGGAAGGAGCAGAGGCAAAGAATTGGTATGACGTTCCATGCTGTTTCTCTGATAATAGTTGTAAGCTAAAATGGTTATACTAACTCTTACCCTATTATGTTGAAGAACATTTTCAGAAGAGGAAAAAACCCTGCAACACTTTTTAAGTTCTTTTGATGCATTTTCATAGTAATAAGGGAAGGTCTGATAATATGGTTAACAACAACAAAATACAGGAGCAAACTCAGGTGAAGTAATGAATGACTAAACTATACAAGAGACCGTGCAGGTCCTGTGCAGAAGTCAGGAAATTTGTGCATGCTTGGGATACAGAGAACACTAACACAGATGCATAAGGCCAGACAGGTAAGAAAGTTTTTGAGTGAATTAATTCAAATTAATTTACACAAAGTCCCCATCCACTTTTCTATCCTTTTCTTTCCATACATGGCATTATCAGTGATTCAATTCCAAGAAATTCCTGGCTAGGAAAGGCAAATCCAGCAAAATCAGTGTCAAACATCTTTAATTTTTTTTTTTGTCCATTTGGTAATTTATGGAAGGTAAAAATAATCATGTCTGCTTTTCTCCACATAAAACCTAGCCTACTGAGCTTTGTTCTCTAATTTAGAAGCTCTGTCTGAAAGTAATACTGTTAAAAGAAAAGATTTCTGTACTTTCTTTTTGGAGACTACATATGCAGAATTACTTCAAAAGGGAAAACTGCTTTAGAACAGGCTATTCTGAATTATAGAAGATAAAGGGCGTAGAATCTAATCCACCATCTAATCCACTAGTTTTACTGTTTTATTAGTACTTATACAGCTTGTGAGTTTTACTAATTTATTTAGTACTAAAAATTCATTAAGGTGAAGAATGAAGTTCTGGCTTATCAATACCTTGCAAGCAGCCTACCATAAATGCTGTACTAAGTTTGTGAGAGTCACTGTTCAAAGTGCAAGCTGTACAGATGGTTAGCTAAATCTCATGGCACTGCTTGTAGTTTCCTGTCAAAAAATGTAGTCATACAAAGCTGCTTCTGGCCAAACTGAATTTTTGGTACTAAAAAGAAACATTTCACTTTCATAATTAAATGAAGCTCATATGGTCAAATACTCACTTGACGTTACCAAGCATATGAACAAAGTCTCCAGCCTTTCTTAAGCAGTGGTTGAATTTTAGAAAATGTGGTATGAAAAACAGACATAGTCCAGAGCAAAGTTCTTTATATCTGGATGCATTTCTTGTAATTTTTCAGAGAAAGTCTTTCCAGACTTATAAGGACAGGATCTCCTCTTCTCTTTCTTCACTACTGTGTAATTTATTTGGATTTTTTTGTGTAGTGTGAGTTTCCAAAATGTTATTAAGTTTTAGTGTGAGTCATCTGAGAGATAACAACATTTATAGGTTTTCCAGCTTTTACAGTGTCAGAAAGAAAAGTAGCTAGCCAGTGTCTCAAATTCAGTTAATTAGATCACTGCAAGATGTAGATTGTTTGTATTTGTATGTTTAGATTACCATGCATTTTTGTGAAAGATGTAAAAGAAAATTTAGCTGTTTGCACAGGCACAAAATCTCAAGGTTCTAGAATTAGAAATACAAGTAGTTCCAGGACACCTTGTAAATCACAATTTTTTTGGTAATATTTCTACATTAACATACATTTTCCTCTGGTTTTGTCCAGAATATTTTCACAATTTTCAAGTGTCAAAGATTCTTTAGACATACATAAGGTGAATCCAAGTGCAGTGAGAGCTGGTCATTACATTTTTCTTTGAACAGTTGATCTACTTGCATTTCCCCTCACTTCTTCCAAGCAAATAGGAAACTCTGAATCAAAAGCTTTTGGACTTCTCAGAGTGGGAAACTAAAACAAAGGGGCAACAATGGTGACTCCTTTCTTTTGTGATAATCCTGTTTTCACTTCCTTACAAGCCCTTCAAAAAGCTTTTCCTCACTCCACTTCACCAGCATCCATATGGTCCATCATACCATACCTGTGACCTGAAAAATTGTCTTCATCTCCTTCTCCCTGGGCTCTCAAATATCTGAAAGAGAAGAAAGGAGTAGATCAAGAGTGACTATTGTGAGTTTTTAGAGAAACCACTCAAAGACTCAGAGGTTAAAGAAGAGTTGAACTTTCTACCATAAGAGTGAGAGGAAGATGAGACAATGAAAGCCTGAAGAAAACAGATAAGAACATCAAAAAGCATCGTTCTCCTCAAACTTGCATTTGAGGCAATGATGCTCATTTTCAAAACAGTGCACAAACATTATTTCTCACAATACACCAGTGAGATTAAAAACAAAAACAAAAACAAAAACAAAAACAAAAACAGAAACACACAATGCTAGCCAATAAAGTAATATGGAAGCAAAGACTCTTCTTTTTCAAATGTATCAGGACAAAAGGTCATAATGAAGGAAAGTGCTGGAATAAAGGCTGTTTATTAACAATCAAAGGCAAGAGTGAAACTAGTGATAATTGTAACAACACCAAGATGCTGAATTCTAGTCACTAGAAACTGGCTCCTAATCAGAGCCAATCAATTAAGTCTGCCTTAGAAGTTCTTGGAAAAAAATAGTGACTTCTAAGTGCAGTTCACCCCACTTGCCTTTGAGCAATTCTGGAGGGGCCCATAATTCCTTTTGGCTATAAGAAAGGCCCAGCTGGGAATAGGGATTTTGCCTTGATTTCTGCATTATTAAATGCCACAACTCAATTGCTTTGTGTCTATTTGCTGCCTTTATCCTCTTACACTGGGAGCCCTCTGGAAAAAGCTGTGTTTCATTATGTGTTTATTCAGTGCATGTAGAACAGTGTATCTTTTACCTCTGTCTAGGCCTCCCAAGAGCTACCACAGTGCCGATAGATGTCTGAAAAGAGAATTTCCTCCAGAGAATGATAATTACAAATCAGCTCTTCTGAATACATGAAAAATACTTTGAGGGAAAGGGGGAAAGAAAGGTGAACGTGGCAATAATGCAACTATGTGGTAGCATAATGGAGCATAAGTGATAACCTGTATAGTTTGGGTTCTTTTGCTGCAACCACCAGTTTAGCTTTTTACAGGGAATAAAACATCCTTTTTTATAATGACTAAAGGCACTACTACCCCTACAAAAACATAAAACCTAGTGAAGTCATGCAAACTGCCCAAATTGTGGTATTAATTGAGATCAAATATTATTATTGTGATTTTAATAATTCACATTGCTATAAGCCAACTTTGCAGAAGGAGAGCATTCTATATCGATAAAGTTGAGTATTAACATAATGGAGTTACTACAGTGTATGCCTGGAATTTTCCAGGGAAAATTCAGACTCAGTCTCTCAGGTTTTTTCCCCAGTTAGACAGTTTTTCCCAGTTAGTTCAGTTAGACTGTGGAATACCTTTGTGCAGTAGTAAATATACACGGTTTAACCCTTTTGGATTTAGCTAAAATGTGGCATAATAATAGTCTAGATCATGATTGTTCAACAGCAGCATTGCTCATGCCTGTATATTCTATATAGAATTGATGGATATGACTGTAGTGAAGTTCAGGTGCACAGTACAAAAAAAAAAATGGTTAATTCAACACATTTGTGCCTTCCAGAAAAGAGCAAACTAAGGCCCAGATAGAATATGCAATAAACCAAAATGAACATTTAGAGTTTTGACTTTGCATTTTCAGATAGGATTTTTTGTGTTTTGTTACTTATTTATTGAAAACCTCTCCTAAACTCCCATCATTGAGGTATCTGAATCATCAGCTTACAAGCTGAGTCATTCCATTAATTTGGGCTTAATAATGTTTAGCTGAATCTAAGAACAGTAAAATATATTTGTAGGCAAATTACCAGGAATGAAATAAACAATAAAGTAGTAGACGAGCGCTATTCCTAATAACTATAATTAGGAACCCTGTGGTTATCTAAATGTTCTGTATTTTGATTCCAGTATAGTTTTTATTAGTGAAAGAACTGGAGTTACATCATTATGATATTGATAATTTTCTCACTGACTTCTTTGCTTTGAAACAATTGTTGTCAAATCCTGCTTTCTTCAGGAGAGTTTTCCCACAACGTATTGAGATTCAGTGTGACAATGGAAATGCAATGGAGGGTGGGAACACTTGCGTCTCAAAGAGATGTGTCACTGCAATTCACCTCATCTGGATCATGCGAGAAGCTGAAGCTTTTGGCTTCAGATTCAGATCTTAGCAGCTGTGATCCAGAAGTGACTTTGAACTTTTGTATGAGCTGGAACCTACTGAGGCCCTGCCTTAGCACAGTCTTTCCCTGTGCCAGCCCATCACATATCACTCAAATTCTGGCTGTATGTGATTTTAAACATGTGTGCCAGAGGCTACTGAGCTGCATCCTAACAACATCCCTCTGTGTGGAAAGGTATGATTGCACACACTGTTCAATACAGAAACATCTGAGAGCCAAAAAGACATTCAAGACTTTTTATAGGGTTGAAAATATGTGTTCACTTTTGGCATTTACTTGAAAATATCCATAATCTGCTCAGTTTCAGAGTTTGTCTCAAAAGAAGGTGGACAAAATGAGCAAAAATACAGTCTAAAATATGTATTATATATAATATATATTGTCTTTCCTATATATATGAATATTCCCACTTGGTAAACAGGTTCCAACAGCACTATTCTGAATATTTATGCAAGTTAGAAAGGGCAATGTTCACTGAAATCTGTCTTGAAACAAAGCATTTTTGGGCAAACAAGACTTTCACAGCCATGTTTCCAAACCAAAGCGATTCACAATTGCATTTAAATCATTGCTGTAATGTAGAAATCTTCATATCAGATTGAGATAATTTTGTCATGACTCATAATTGTCAACTTTTCAAGACATTCATACTTTACTACTGAAATATAATTGTGTTTCCTACTACATAGTGGAGATTCGGCATATTTCTGGTTTGAGGTTTTCCTCTCCTTATCTTTTGATCTGGGATAACACTGATATGTAGATAGATAGGTGATAGAGATGATATAGGTAGACATAGACATAGACATAGACATAGACATAGGCATAGACATAGACATAGACGTAGACATATATATAGATTAGATATAGATATATAGATATACATGTATACATGTGGATATACATATAGATATAGAGATAGAGATCTAGAGGTAGATTAGATATATAGATATAGATATAGATGATAGAGATTAGACATAGATGTAGATTAGACATAGCTATAGATATAGATAGACATAGATATAGATAGATATAGATGGATATGACATATGATATATTATATAAACATGCTCAGGCACCTGTGCATTCATGTGTGTTTGTACATATGCCACAGCTAGTATCCCCCATGATGTTTTGTCAAATTCTTAAGCACTATGTCTTTTTAAAAGAATGATGCAACCTAAACCAATTGGTTTTAAGGATGCCTTTTGCCTTGTGCCTCCACTTCAGTAACATGTATTTATTCTTTGCCATTAATCTGTTGTAAAACCGCACATCAAGGAATTCTACTATTGAACTTCCTCAGGCCCAAAATTTCTATAAAACAATCTTTTGCCACCTCCCCTTTAGTCAGCTTCTTATTCATCTAAATATTTCTTGTATGAAACCCACCCAGTTCCAATTCCTTTGCAATTATCCACACAGCACCCTATCAAATGCTTCATTGGAGATCTCTCAACAAGTGTCTTGTCATCAATAGACTTTTACTTGGAACTATAAAAAGATATAAAACAAGGAAGCCAACTATTCACTCTACCCCTGAGAAGAAAAAGAAACTGAGGGATACCGTTTCCTGACAACAACTATGAGGTTTTCCTCACCTACACTTTTCCCACATATATGTCTTCTGCACAGTATAATAGTGATACTGGCTGGAATAAAGCACTTGTTCCTACAGAGAGGCAGTGGTATCACTAAGCAGCTTCAAGTAAGATTTAAGTTGTTTCTGTTCCTTATCCAGAATCTAGGAGTAAATTGTTCTACATATTTGTAAGCATCACCATTTTACATCATTCTCAACTAATTAATTTTTCTGCTGGGTACAGGTTGGGTTGCCAACTTGAGCTTCAGAAGAAAACTGTTTACAAAAATGCATAAAAATTATCTTTCCTTATCCTCATCTGCAATGAGAAGCTATGGTCTCCTCTTGCTGAGTGTTTGCTGATGTGTATGTTGTTTGAGGTATCAGTTTATTAATGCTGGATCTACAATCAAATTAGGATTATATAATGTTAGCATGGATTGTACAATGATGCTACTAATACTGCTACTAATTACAATGAAGTATGCCCTAGAAATTTCCAGACTCATCAGCACAGTGAGTGTGAACAAATTCCTTCAGAGCGTAAGACTGCTATACAAGCTGTACATCTTGGCTTTCCATGACTTCTTATCCTTCACAGGCATGAAGATAAGTCTTAGAATAAAGGAAGTGTTTAAAGAGCTATTTGTGGCTGTTAAGATACATAAAATGACAACACTTTCTGGGCTGTTGTGTGATTACCAATGAATCCTACCTGTCCTCCCATGTTCACTTGGCACACCCAGAAAATTTATCAAGGATAATTGTCAACACAATCCATTTTAATCTCACCATGCTCAATTTTTAAATTTATTTTCTAATGTCTTCCGATACATTTATTGAGATGCTGAAAGTGTCAGGGAAGAGACAAGAACCTATTTCTTACAACTGGAGTTTTATAATTAACATTAAATGAATGGCCAGAACCACGTCTTAAGCTTTATCACATTGCATTACCTTTAGAAAGATAAGACATGTCAGAAAGAGAATTATTATAAACTGAATACATGTCATTATTGAGAAGAAGTGATAAAAAAAGAAACAGCAATATGCCAATAATAAACCTACAAATGAGAACAAGTCATCACAGAACATACAATCTTTTTTCTTTTTTTTTTAACAATTAGATTTTTGATGTGGATCTTTAATATCTTTCCTTCAGGAACTGAAATTACTAAGGAAACAGCTCCATCAGTTTTGAAGAATTAAGCCTGCAAAAGCAAACAAAAATTCCTGTCATAACTGCAGATTGCTTCTGCAACCATATAGTTGTCAAGCTTCCTCCCAAAATGAAACATTTATTTTGATCCCTATGTCTTAGGCAATCATATTAAAAATATTTCTGATCATTGGTCTGCTTCCTCACAGCTCCTTAGGACCTACTCTCCAAGTTACAGTGCAGGTAATTTTTTTCTAATTTATTGGCTGTAATGAAACTCTCTTTCAAAATAATGTTTCCTAAACTACTTCAAACTTCATTATAAATGTAATACAATCTCATTTTGATGCACCTTAAAGCATAACATTTTCTTAATAAAAATTTCACTCCAGGATCCATAAAGTAGCAGGCTATTGTCTCAAATTAGTCTTATTTTCTTGTTTGCCTGATAAAGAAATTACACTGAGGAGAAGCAAGCAAAGCACGCAAAAGCTAACAAAAGCAATCCCATCTCTAAAAAAACCCAAAAAAAAGAAGAAGAAGAAGAAGAAAGATAAAGCTGGTATTTCTCATAGACACAGAATGCTAAATTGCACAAAATGAGACCTATGTCAAATATCTTAGGAATGAGTTTTCTTCCCAGCATTTGACATCCACGGCATAATTACTAAAACATTTTCCCAGAACAAACACAGAAAATTTAGAGTGAAATGTTGTTTTACATGCTAATTATACATTTTGTACATCATTAAAATGGCTCTGAAGTCTACCTGTCTGAACAAGTATATGCCTCAATAATGAAAAAGAAAATTAAAGTAATTATTATTAAGATTTCTTCTTCAGATCTCAAAAGGCAGCAGGTAGTTCAGGCCAACATCTGGTAGCATATTCCTCAATCATGCAATAGTCATGGCTAGCAGCAGTGCTTGCACAGTCTGGCACAGCATAATGTCTTTTTCCTGCCTTCTCATGGCACTTACAAGTAACCTCATCCCACATTTTTAAACAGCCTCTGCTAATTGTGAGTCAAACCCACTTAGAGACTAATTTATCCAAAGTCCTCTAAACCATACTCATTTACAATATGAATAATAGGAATCATAACCCTGCATGGGAAACCACCTTCCATGATGCACGTTGAAGATGTCCCTTCTGATGAGCTGAGGCCCAGTAAATCCCACCAACGTGTGAAAGTCTGCACAAATGAGCACAAAGACAACCTGTTGAAGGGGAGTTCTGCTCTCCACAGACTTCACAGCTCCCACATTAAACATTCCAGAGCCTCTCAGGTCCCAGGCAGGCACTGTGCTGTACAACCTGCAGAGCTGTGCTCATATCTGCTCTGGCTCTGATATCAGAAATCTCACTCCCATCCCCACTGTCTCAGCTGGCACAAAAGCAGGATCAGCATTTGCATTGCCCCTTGACTTTTGCCAATGGCTAATATATAGCAGAGCATATATCCAGTGCTGCTTGCAGAGTGGAAACAGCCATCAGGTGCCTAGAAGTTGTGCTAAGGCAGGGATTAAACTGCAGGAGATTAAAGGGATAAAGGCACAGGAATGCTTATCTAGTGTGGTCCAAGTGGGTTTTGGGTTGTAGGAGGAATGAAGACACTGAGACAGAGAAAACTTACATCACCTGCAAACTACATTCCTGGTACCACTGTACTTTGGCACTGAGTAGTGTGCCTATCCGGCTACTATCATCCAGGGAATGATCCTGGAGAGCAGCTCAGATGGTGTGTAGTGGCTCTTGCTCACACTGGAGCAGTCTACCCTCTCTGAAATGGGCTTTTTTTCCACTATTCATGATCATGGTTCATTTGAGAAAACTGCAGATATGTCAGAAAAAAAATAGGTAAATGCAGTCTTAATGATTGAGAAAAAAAAAAAAAACCAACAACAACATTACGGTGCATGACAAGTTCATTCAGAGCTAAAATAGGTTCTCCTTATCTTGACAGCACTGCTGTTTTCAGTCAGCTTTCATTGCACAAATGCATACATCTATATGGATCTAGGCACACTAATTAATCATAATGTAATTTTTTATTATAATTTGAAAAGAAAAATATCATTAATCCTTTATGTTGGGAAGAAAAATTCTGATGGTGACTTAGCAAAAGTAAATTCATAAAGCTCATCTTAATCTATCCAAGGATGCTCAGATATCCATAATGTCCAAGCATCCTCAGCTGGCATAGCTGTGGTCCCAAGTCAGGAGCGTCTTTGTTCTGGAGAGGGACCCAGTGCTGTTCAAGTATTTTCAATAAAAAAGAAGTTTTAGACAGATGGTTCAGATGAAGCCATGGCACCTAGTTGACATTTGATGAAGATTTAGACTGGAGTAAGAAGTACATTTCTGTAGATGGGACACTGGTTTCTGTGCCAGCAAAGCTGCTTACTGCTCTCAGAGTGAGCCTGGTTGTGGGACTTTGCTGAATACCTTGAATACCTTCTCTGTTTAATGGGAGGGTTTCTAAGAGATAATTACTTTGTTGTTTTGAAAAAGTATCTGTAGAACAGCACTCTCAACCTCACATTCACACATAGTCAGAGAAGGATATGCTACACCAGAGCCTGGATATGTGATAATAAATCTGTTCCAAAGAGCTGGGACATGGCACACAGCTGGGAGATGGTAATCTCTGATCCCAACCTCCCATGAATTCTGTTGTAATGCTGGGTCTTGTCAAGCAATGATTGAATGGTTTGCTTATTTGCTGGTTTCAATCAAGATTCATAATCTTGAAGGAGCTTTTGCCCTCAAGCTGTGCTAGAGAAAAGAAGGTACTTTACCTCTACTGTAACATTCCAAAGTGTTTTTTATCTAAACATTTCATATACCAGATTGAATAAACTGACCATATCAGTTCTATCTCTACAAGCATTCCCCTCTATTCCTTTGAAAATGAGTTTTCTTTTTAATTTACCTTTTATTTTTAGTCTATATCGGGGATAAATTACTTTCTAAGAGCAGTGCTGGGTGATTTTTCTACTTGTTCATTGTCTGATGTAATCACCACTTTTAATCAATTATTTTTAACATTTATTCCCATTGGTTTTCCTTTGAAAAGTGTTTGTGCAGTTAATAACCCTAAGGTAGCCTTAGGATTTCTGGCAAAGCAAATCTGAACTAAATTCACCTCTCTGATTCTGGCAATGTCAAAACAGAAACTGAATTTTCCAGAAATAATCTGTTTTTATTTAATGAACATATTAGAACACTTTTGACTTCTAGCTGTTGCTTTTCAAATAAATTAGTCATTAAAACAGACCTTTTTAGAAATAACTTTCTTGATTGTATGTATTGAAGGAAATATATTAAGGTTCTCTTCATATTGCTTTATCCTGAGGGCATGTTATTTTTTATGTTTTTGCAAATAAACTGGGAAACAAGAATGACCTTTAAAGAGGCAGTCTGTGATTACGTTACTAAATCAATGTATCTTACAGTAGACATGCTCCAGAATTGCAATTAGAATTTACCATGTTAATCGCCATCGATAGATTCTTATATTGCTACAGAAAGTCAAATTCTTGAAAACAAATATACTGCAAGAAAAGTCCTTGCTGGGAAACTGAAGATTCTGGAAGGAAAACAAAGGCTGAAGATCTGCAGAGAAACTTGAACATATTTAAGAGTCTATGCCCTTCTAGCACAATTTCAATATTATGTAAAATGTATATTTAAAAACCACAGAGATTATTATTTTCTTTTCAGGGATCATGATGTGGTCAATGAATAAAGGTTATCTAACTCTTTAAAATTAGGTAACTTTTCAGACTTCCTTTCTTCCTCTGACATTATTTGTTTGTCTGACTTGTGGTTACAGATATATGGTTTCATATTAGTTGTCTCACAAAATGAAAAGAAGGAGGAGAAGAAATGAAAACCTGATCCACTGAAATAACTACCATTTGCACTGACTTGCATAATGCCAGGTTTCTATTTCTTTTGAAATCTAGAGTATCTAATAATCACAGGTTATCTTTTCAGGCACAGGTTATTTCTGCCTGGACAGAACAAGTCCATATCTGAACCTGTTAGCAGCAGATAAACAGAGAATTTTGCCAGCAGTTATGATGTTGATTTCCTATAAAAGCATTCTTGTTTGTTTGTTTTACTGCCATCTGGTGATATACTGGCATAAGAATAGTCTGATTCTAAATCAAGAAAAAGGATGGGTATAGAGGAAAAGTAATGTCAAAAGTTTCTAGAATTGTCCCTTCTTTGGTAATTTTCAAGGTGTCTGGCAGATATCGCTGGTTTTAGGAAGCATCAAAGACACACAAAATATCCAAAACACAAAAAGGCAGGAATATAGGTTCCATTAAGACCTACTACTCACTATCTGTCTTTACCTAGATTATCAGTCCTGGAGAAATTTACTCGGGTCTCAACTGCAATGTGGGAAGAACAAGTTCAGTGCCGTAACTGCTTCCCATGAAATGCATTAAAGCATAAAAGTGAAAGGTCAGGCTGACACCTGACTTCCTTTCCACCATCCTTCTCTCACTTTCCTTGGTGAATCTGACAAGGTAGGATGATATCCTGTAGACAAACACAGGAAAAATTCTAGAGTTATTTTCTGGAGACTCTGCTTTTGCTTCTGGTTTTGCTTTGATTTTTGTTGGTTTTGCTGCTGTTTTAACAGATCGTTCAATAAGTTTTTAAAGGATTAAACCAAAATACTTCATCATTCTTTACTGTCCTGCATTTATCAATTCTCTTAAAGGGAGTTTCCCTACTCTGCTTCTTTTCTCCAGTCTTTAATCCTTGATCATTTCTCTGAGTCCTTTAATATGTTGAATAAATCCTTCATTGCCTCATCAGTTTTACAGCACATTACATATTTGCAAGTGCTCTGAAATGTCAGCAAACTACTTTATTTTTCATCCTGGAAATTTGACGGAAAATAAATGCCTGCCTTTTTTTATTTAAAGCCAGCTAACAGGCTGAACACACACCAAGGTAGAAAGGACTGTTTAGATTACCCAATCTGACTTGCAGAAAAGGACAAATCAGAACATTTGACTCAACCATTCTTGCATAGATATTTACACCAATCTTCAGCGCATGGCTCAAGGGTTACCTTGCTGTCAACAATGAGCCCCAAAAAACCTGAGAAGCATAAGTGGCTGCTGACTGCTGCTATGAAGCGAGAAGAGCGATGCTGCCCCTAGCACATTGTTTTCATAGTACAGTACCTATGGGTAAGCAAGGACTTCTTAGCCTAGACCACATATGGACACAATTTGAGGGTTTATAAATCTCATGCTATACCCTTGTGACTCAGCCAACGAGGCCATGAACTGTAACACTTTCATTTTGAACTGTTCAAACTGAACAAGTGGACTTCAGGAAAAATGCATAACCTAAATAAGACAAAGTCTAAATTAGGCAGATTCCTAAGATGCCTTAGGCTCTCCCTAGATCACTGATATTTGCTGTCTCCTCATATTCCTGTGCCCACTATGTTCTTAGTGCCACTTCTCAGCAGGAAGGATGGTCTTGTAGGGTTTCTCCATGGACTGGATACGAGCCACCTTTTTTTTTTTTTTTTCTAGTTTATTCCTTTGGATAATATAAAGAAAAGATAATTTCCTTCAGCCTGAGCCCTGTTGTTCCAAGAGCCAACTGTGCCTTTCTAAAACATTTTGCTTTTAGATTTTCTAGTATGTTTCCAACCATTGGATATCAAAGGCTTTATATGACATTGCACAAAGATTGTATGCCTGTATAGAACTATTTTACCACAATCAAGTTAATGTTTAACCAGTGCCCAAAAAGCTAAATAGACCATGAAAAGTGCATTGATTTCACGTTACTAGCTAATTATTAGAAGCCCTGAAAGTCAAAATAAATTCTCTAATTTTCTATAAAATTCCTGGTGAGTTTTCCCCCTAGATTCATAATAATATAAAAAAATCCATTTAAATAGAAATGCTTACAAGATCTTAGAAAAATTCACTTCATCCACTAAATAGGCATATTCTCAGATACTTTTTTTGGTTTTTTAATTCTAACTATTTTTCAAAAATTATTCTTATACAAGATCAGATCTTCCAAAGAGATTGTGGTCACTTCATCTGAGAATGTGGCAAGATTTCACATTGGTTTTTCTCTTCAGCATTTGCAGCTGTCTGGTTTGTACTGCACTGAAATTCTTGATTTTCTATGTTCAAGTGATGTATTTCTGGAACCAGGAAACAAATGTTTCCTGTTAAAGTAGGACGCAAAGTCTGTGTTACCATATCTAATGGACATACTTTCTGTAGCAACTTTTGTGGATGCAATACTTAATTGGGGACAACAAGTTCTTATCTTTTTAATTTAATTTACATGCATGAATGAATCTCAGAAGTGCTTTCTAAAATCTATAGTTTCTCAGAGACAGCTGGACACTGGGTGAAGAAACAGCTGAAGGTTCACTGCACATAGATTGTGTCCTATAAATAAAGACAAAATGCAACATAAAAGCTGAAGAGTAATAAAATTATAGAGTTTATAAGTTCAGAGAAATACCCTCACAGAATAAGTGAAAGCTAAACACTGTGTAAACCATCAGCAAACTGTTGTTTCTCCTATCTGAGTAGGTGAACTGTTCTTTCTGGTGAGTAATGATGGTCAGTATTTAAACATTATGCTATATTTATCATGTTGAAGCAAATGGATAGGAAATTTAATGTAGAAGATAATTTATGTCTTTTCTTTTATTCTTTTAACTTCTCCCTAGAAATTTATCTGAATTTCTATAGCTGAAAACAGATCAGTCTGTTCAGACCCAACAAATGGGTAACTGTTTTCAGTGATACAGGAATCAAAATCAACAGAAACCTGTTGAGAAATGTACAATAAGGTAACTCTTGACAAGGATCTAGCTATAGAATTTAATTCCCAACAAAGAAATTAGGACCCTATACAACGAGGCAACTTAAGCACACATGAAAATACAGACAGACACATTGATTATACGCAACAGATTTCCTGGATTTCGTCCCTACTTCAATATCCTAAAAAATATACTCTAAACATAGAAGAGGTAACTGCACAGGAGGGAAGTGTCATCCCTCAAAATAGGTAATTGATAGACTCTGAATAAAATAATTAATTATAGTAATGTTTTAAAACCCTGCAGATTCAGTCAAAGACAAGCAGTCTCAGCAGCTCTAAAAACTATGGAATCAGGTCCAATATTGTCTAAAGTATCAATTAAAGAAACTGTAACAAAATGTTTTTTGATCAAATCACATGAAAGCAATTCTTGCAAAGGTTATTTTTGATGAATACTTCTTCCATCACTAACTTTTGAAGGATAGCAGACTAATTGCATTTATGTAAATGATAGAATAAAATAAATTCACTCTGATTCTTATCAAAATAGGAGGAAAATATCTTCAGATGCTACCTAAAGGGATATGGGATATCTCATGAGACAAATATGATGATAAGGGCATGTTGGTGAGTGTCCAGAGGAGGGTCACAATGACAATCAGAGGGCTGGAGCACCGTTTCTATGATGACAGGCTGTTCATCCTGAAGAAGAGAAGGCTCAGAGGAGACCTTAGAGCAGCTTTCCAGTGCCTAAAGGGGCTACAAGAGAGTGGACAGGGACTTTTGGCAAAGGCATGTAGTAATAGGACACAGAGTAACAACTTTAAACTGGAAGAGAATTGCCTTAGACTAGATATTAGGAAGAAATTCTGGTGAGACACTGGAATAGGTTACCCCAAGAAGTTCTTGAATCCCCATCCCTGGAAGCGTTCAAGGTTTAATATAAATTAATGTTAAAAAAACCCCAACAAAACAGCTGGAGACAAAGGTTGTTTTAGCTGTACAGTTGTAGGAACAATAGAATTTCCCAGGAATTCATTCTTTTTTCTTTAAATGCTGAAATGATACTTGTAATTCACTTGGTATCAGGTTACCAAAATATGGAAAATTAATATTTATTTATGTTTTTTCATTTGCCTGGCTAGAACAATAAAAAGGCAACCATACAAATCTTTTGTGAGGAGTATTTGTGAAGAGGAAATAAACCCTAAACCACTAAATTACATGTCTTAATTCACTTTCAAATGAATTATGAAAGAGAAAATAAGCAGTAATGCACCAAATAACATCTTTTTTTTAATTACCTAATTTTTCATTTCTAAGTGTCATTTTTATTCACTTGGTCCAAATCTTCCTGACATCATAAAAGGACTATTTCAAGTGTCTGTTGAAGCCCTTACTGACAAACACCAAATAGCAGGTTTTGGAAAACATTAAAAGATGCAGAGTTCATCACTTCCATATAATTCTTTTTAATGCTTAAGCATTGCTATGAATTTATTGCTCTATTTGTAATCTAAAGTCATTTTCATTCAACTTCTACCTAGGCCTTAGCTGTAGGATTATCCTCTCTTCACTATAGTTACATATTAGTTAAGAGCTAGTGTTTTCCCCTGTGAAATTACATATACCTGCATTTAGAGGGTTTTTTGTTGTTGTTTTCTTTAATAACTTAAACAGATTAAACTCTGATAAAAGCTTATTTCCTTTCACTGATTCATTTTCTTGGATAACTTCTGTTTTAAGAATATTTTTCCAAACACATATAAGAGAACTAAATACAGTGTCAATATATTTACCAGTATCACACTTTAAATGCAACATACACTTCCTCTCACCTACTCATTGCTCTTTATTAATTTTTCTTTTATTCCCCTCCTCCTCCACATTAATATGCTAATTCAGATAAGGAGTGTACATTGAATGACCTGTTTGTCCCCTATGGACTACATTTCGATTTCCATCGTAGAGTGGTCATGGAGTGCCTAACTGCAATTCTTTTTGGATGAAACCAGATTGGAGGGTGGAAGCATTTGGAAGCAATTGGAAACAATTCTAGGAGTACATCTAATGTGTTTCAGGCACAAACGGACACAGTCCTTGTTCACAGGGGAAAAAATCCAAACCAAACCAGAAAATCTAAATATATACAGTGTGGATGCCGGATCCTCAGAATCAGCTCTGTCAGTTTATAGATCTAGTTGCATTGGTCCACTCTATTTCCTATACACATCTATAAGCCTAAGGTCTTTTTCAGAGCCCGTACAATTTAGTAGACAGCAACTCTTCCAGCAGTATGTGCTATAGTCCACATTTTAATGTCCAAATCCATTTAGGTACAACGTATTTTGTCAAAAATATCCCGAAGTAGCAAGTGACTCCAGACACATGCTTTCTGTTTTCTTCAATATTTTCCACAGAGAGATGATGTCACCCTTAATAATGTAGAAATCTACCTTAGCTAACTCGAAGAGAGGGACTGAGTGCTTTAGAGACTATATCCAGTTAGACCTCATGTGAAAAATATTTCAAACAGCATCCACGGATTCTTATCAGCTATTCATCTTTGTTGATTACTGACAGGAATAGCTGTTGTTAAAAAAATTAAGGATAAGGTATAAAGCAGCTAGTTCAGGGAAGACAGCACATCAGTATGGTAGAGTTCAAAGGCATACCTGTGACCTTTGAAAGTACCATCAAGCTGATACTGCTGCATTGCAGAGGAGAAACAGGGCAATGAAGATGGGAAATTTATCATCATATTTTTATGTCAACAAAAGAAAAAGTTCTAATTTTCTACATTTATTCTTCATAGTAGATATCTAAAGAAAAGTAATTAGCAAGGATTTAATAGAGCAGGCCGAGCTTATTATTATTAAATTATTTCCTGTGACAAATTCACCATTTGCAGCATTAAAGACTTAATTGCAAGGAGACTAATTTCAGGGTTGCTTACTGAGCTGTATAAAAATATTTTTAATTAAAATTCAAATTGTCAGAAACATATTCAGGGTTTTTTATCTACTTCTTACATTCACCTAATTAGACTTATACAATATTCTCAGATACTGGTGGTGCTTGTTCACTGTTCCTGCAATATATAATAACTTTTGGTTGCATGCTGTGGTGTTTTTTTGGAAAGCACACAGTAGATTATCCCAGACTAACATCTATACAGCAGCTTTTTGTAGCTGTAGGTTTGTACAATTTGCATTTTCCCATTCAGTCTTATTTTCTTATATAGTATCCATGGGATTCTGACAAAGAATGTAACTTCTGTGTCATTTTTAGAGAATATAAACATTTTAGAATTACTAAACTGAGTCACATATAGGTCCTCTAGTCTAAATAATCTTTATCCAAAAATGCATAAAGGTAAGTATAAAACAAGAGCAAATTTTTATAGTGTCCAAGATAACTCATGAGTTTTGATGCTGAAGTTATGAGATTAGTTTGAACAATATGGAATTGGTGTATTATTATTGTTAGTTTTCTAGTCTTTTTCTCTGGTCCCCATAGATAGAAAGCAATGTTCCTTTTATTTCCCTCTAAATTTCCTCTAAATATAATGAATTACAAGTATTTCTTCAGCCTTTAAAAGAGAAGAACAAATTCTTGGGGAATTCCATCGTTCCTACAACAGCAGATAAAAGCATGCAAGAAAGAATGAAACTATTCAATCCAGAGAAACAAAAAGACAAGCAAAGCCTGAGGCTGAGGGGATTTGTCTGGAAAACTTTGTTAAGCATAGCTTCAGAAGTAGGAACTGCTTTATTGGGCAAGAGACTGATCTGTATCATAGGGGGAGAGATTCCTGAACAATCAACCAGTCAATATAAGTCACCAAAGAAAAGTATTTCTTCCTGCCAATAACAGCAACTCAAAACTACATCCAATGTCTTGAAACCTCATGTTTCTAAATCTAAAAAAACAATTATTATTTTTTTTTTAATCTGGAAGGTATCTTTAAATGACTATACTATGTCTGAGTGATGATACAGTTCCATTTGGTGATGTGGCCAGAGGAGAGCACCACACACTTTCTGACCACAACATCAGCTGATCAATACGTGGCCCTCCAACAGACCAGGCAAGATAAGGGAAGACATTACAGAAAAAGTGCAAAAATAGGGGACTTACAGTGGAAGAGGTGAAGGGTAAGAGAGACAGTGGCAGACAAAACATTAGGAAAGCAGGGAGCTGCTGGAATGGAGATGAGGCTGACTCCAAGGAGGTAACTGGAACTCCCCAATCACAGAATCAATGAGGTTGGAAAAGACCTGTGAGAACATTGAGTCTAACCTGTGACTCAACATCCCCATGTCAACCAGACCACAGCACTGAGAGCCGCATCCACATTCTCCACAGCACTGAGAGCCGCATCCACATTCTCCTTAAACACCTCAGGGACAGTGACTACACCACTTCCCTGGGAAGCCCATTCCAATATCTAATCATTTTTTCTGTGAAGAATTCCTTTGTAATGTCTGACCTAAACCTCCCCTGGTGCTTGAGACTAAGTCCTCTTGTCTCCTATTGCTTCTTGCCTAAGAGAAAAGACCAACTCCCACCAGCTACACTCTCAGGCAGGTGTAGAGAGCTATAAGGTCTCCCCTGAGCCTCATTTTCTCCAGGCTAAACACCACCATCTCACTTAGCTGCTCCTCAGAGGACTTGTGCTCCAGACACTTCCCCAGCTCTTTGCCCTTCCCTGAACACGCTCCAGCACCTCAATGTCCTTCTTGTCGTGAGGGACCTAGAAACGGACACAGCATCCAAGGTGCGGCCTCACCAGTGCCAAGTACAAGGGGATAATCACTGCCCTGGTCCTGCTGGCCACACTATTGCTGATACAGGCCAGGATGCCATTGGCCTTCTTGGCCACCTGGGCACACACTGGCTCATGTTCAGCTGCTGTCAGTCAGTACCCCCAGGTCCTTTTCTGCCTGGCTGCTGTCCAGCCACTCTTTCCCCTGTAGCATTGCATGGGGTTAGTGTGGCCAAAGGGCAGGACCTGGACCTTGTTGAACCCCACGTCATTGGATTCGGCCCATCTATCCAGCCTGTCCAGGTCCCTATGCAGAACCCTCCTGCCCTTCAGTAAATCAACACCTCACCCCAAACTTGGTGTCATTTGCAAATTTGCTAATGGAAGTCTTGATCCCCTCATCCAGATCATAACTAAAGGTATTAAACAGGACTGGTCCAAATACAGATCCCTGAGGGACATCACTAATGACTGGCTGCCAGCTGGATGCAGCACCATTCACCACCACTCTCGGGACCCAGCCATCCAGCCAATTCTTAACCCAGCAAAGAGAGCACAGTCCAAACCATGGGCTGCCAGCTTTTCCAGGAGTATCCTATGGGAAGACAGTGTCAAAGGCTTTGCTGAAGTCCAGGTAGACTACATCCACAGCCTTCCCTTCTTCTACCAGATGGGTCACCTTAATCACAAAAGGAGGGGCCAACACTCCTTGAGCTCAGGGACGTGCATCCTCAGGGACTGTACAAAAACCACTGAAGCTACCTTTCTTGTTACTGTTACTCAAGTTTGTAAAAAGCACACAGACATAAATCCTCCCTCTCCCTTGTGCATTGAACTCCTAAGTTCTGCAGGATACAAACATGAAAATTCTGTTAAAAGGCAAGACAGGACTTCTGGAAATTATTTTTCATGAATATATTTTTTTTAAAAAAAACAAACAGATTCTGTACTAATTTTTAACTGAAAGTATTAACTTCATTTCAATTATATTCAAAGTCTTTGTTAATAGATGCTCAAAAGTATTTATGTATGCCTAAATTAACAGTTCCTTTTATTCTTATGCAACGCTATTTCATTCTTGAAACACCTTTTCCTGTGCAAATGTAAATCCTATTAGTTATACTAGACTGTACATTTTTTTTTTTTTTATAATTCAAACGTCAAACTAGCATCTGGGTTTTGGGCATCAGGTGAATCAATCTTTCTAATTTATATTCCCATGTGTGCATGTAATCAATGAATGGTGTCTCTGAGGACTTGTAGGAGAGGGACTCCTCTAGCTAAATTTAACTGCCTAATTAATCCAACACCATGCAATTCTGCTTCAAACAGTTTTCATCAAATTAAATCTTTATATGCCACTGTGGAAATACCAACGGGAAGTGAGGGACACACAAATAGAAATGGAAGATAATCCAGAAAAAAAAAGGTAGAAATAAAGAACAGAGGAATGAATAGGGCAGAGACTTCGGTGCAAAAGCACAAAAAAACTGCCACAGATCATGTTCCTAGAACTATTTCTGTTTTGGTGAAGTAAAAATGTAAGAAAACAACTGCTTGTTTCCATTGAGCTGCATATATTTAGGCAGGGACAAAAATTGATGTTTTCTGCTGCTTCACCATTTTTGCAGGTATACATTTCAAAGCACAAGTAAGTGTTTAAAACATCACAAGAACAACCTTTCAATATTGATGCTGAAGAATTTTTTTAGCTGACCTGGAAAAAGAAAGCTTTGGGGAGAAAAAAGCACTGTTTCTGTAGCATCTTCCACCTTAAGGAGGTGACAAGTACAATTTGCTAAGCAATTGGCAAGCTTCATTTTTTTGGTTTTGAAACTGGTGTGCAGCTATTTCAAAACAAGTTCAAGTCACCTCTGGCAAATTTTAAAGGAACAAGTTTATATGACACTAAAGGTTCCTTCTGAAATTAATTGAGAGGAGAAAAAATACCATGTGATGGAAAGTATTACTGAAAAACATGAACTTAGGTGCATTTTAGGAGAAGAGGATCTATAACAATAACAGATGAAAGTAAAACTTTTATAGGAGGATACAGATTCAGCCACAGAAAAGTCTGCCCATTGGTAACCTAATATTGAGAAATCTTATGTGAGGAAGAGGTTTCGATAAATTTCAAACAGGACTGAGAACTGGTTCTCTGGTTAAGAAATTCCTTGAGCAAGAAAGATTTTAAACTCTCTTCTTGGATGTGAACTTTCGCTCTCCCTAAAAGCCCTTCTGAAAAAGGTCGTTTGGGGGCCTTCCTTCCAAATGAGCCCAGCTGCTTCTGCTCTCTCTGGTATCAAGTTTCCCCTTTGCAATTGAGGTATTCTGAAAGACAGGATTCAAGGGAGCCAGGATCCAGAGGACATTAAACGGCTAAGGGACTTCAATATCCTGTCACAGAACTTCCAGCAATGCCACAGTATTAGATGAAATGTAATCCCAAAACCAGACATTGTGGTTTTGAACAAGTTTTTAAAAAATTAATTTTGCCATTACCAAGTGTATCTAACAGAACTATTTGCCTCCAGTTGGTTTCTTATGCAGAGGAAAGTGTACCTCAAAAACAGAGAAAGAAAAATCTTTGAAATCTGTTCTTAAAGATGTCACTAAGACAGCCTTAGAACTGGAAATACTACTTCAATGTTCTTTACGAGAAAACAAAAAAAGAGGGGAACTATGATGGTAAAAATATGCAATTACATGATTGAAAACTTACATTTGAAAAGGATTTTCTCCAACATTTGCTAAATACATTAGCCAGAATAACTCTTCACAAATCAATATATACAGAAATTGCTCATTGATGTCAAATTATGAAGTAATTTTATGTTATTTTCTTTTCCTTTATGAATGAATGGAGCTATATGAACAATTACTCCTAAGCTAAAGCACTGATTTCAACTTCCCTATGCTCATCTTTTCCCTAGCAAAGTTATTAGAACTGCTGGAAAATACTTTTTTTCCTTTTGGTTGCATTCACCAAAGCAGTCAAAAGTTAAAATTGGACTGATAATGTACTAGCGCAAATGACCAAGATGAGTTGTTCTCTCAGAAAATCTTGAATTATCAAAGCACAGGAGAACCATAGAGTATTTGAAAAGATTTAGAAAAGTATGCCTGCAATATGAAGATCTGTGCAATTTGAAATGATCATCCCAGACAAATAAGCTGATCTCTTTATGAAAAAACAATGCTTTCTATTATATCATTCTGCCCTTTGGTAAGTGAATGTGGTTTATGTCTTAAAAAAATGCCATCTAGATTCTTCCCAATTTTTTCTCTATTCCTGAATCAATTTTCTCTGGATATCCCCCCATTTGCTCTAGGTTCTCTATACAGACACATTTAATTGCTGATATAAGTCTTGTTCTGGAGATACCTCCAGAACACACTTTTACTATCGCAATTTTGACTAACATTGGAACCAAGTGTGAATCTACTCCTACTCTAATAATTTAAATTAAGAGTTAGGTGGGCTGATTATACATCAAAACTCTTCCTTATTTTTCTTTTCTTATTACACCCTTGCCACCTAGCAGTTAGTTAAAGTGTTGAGTCTTGCAGCTTGTGTTATGTAGGAATATCTGGTGATAGGTTAAGTATGATTTTGGCAGGTTTGTTTACTCATAAATATTGTAGAACACAGCATGAACACAGCATGAAGCTGTGTTTTCAGACATTTTTGGTGAGAAAAGCAAGAGTAGATAGTTCCTTCATTCACAGGTCTGAGGTTCTTTCAGCAGGATTCCACCAAAATACACAGGCAAGTTTGTTTTTGTCATGTCACCCTACAAGTCTTACTCTAGTTGTCATCATTGTCATTGTCCTCCTTCTCCTCCTCCTCCTCATCATCATAATGATTTTGGACAGAAAATGTTGCCTTTTTAATACCAGAGAACTGTTGTTGCCAGGGCTTTTGTCCAACTTCTAAACTTGATCTGGAATCCAGGTGGGCACTGTTGTATGAGGCATCTTGAGACTTTTGTTTAACCTATGAACTACCACTGACATTCACCTATTGACAACTGAATATTACTGAAATATAAGTAACTTAAAATCTAAGCATAGGCATATCTTTCAGAACACTGAAAGTTGCCGGAGTTCTTTATACACTTTCCATTAACTTTTTCCCCATTTTTTTCCTTTCTGACTTAATTCCTCCAGGGAAAGTTGCTTGAAGAAATACTACTCTAAAAAGCTATTAATACAACATCATCTATTTTGAGTTAAAAGGTGAACATATTCACCCAATACTTCCCTAAGGTTTAGTATTCAGTTTAGGATTCCCTACTTTTTTTTCTTTATGCTTAGAAAGTTGTGTTCAGTTTGACACCAGACCACCCAGACATGCTTTCTATTTATGTCTATTTATCTCTATTTATCTCTATTTATATCTATTTATCTCTATTTATTACTATCTCTATATTTACTTCCAAATCTTGCACAGGAAAATTCCAGGGAAAGAGGAATTGTTCCCCATGAAAAAAGCAATAACTACCTCTCAAAACACATTTTATGAACATAAAGTCCGTTCTTCACACAACACACAACTGGAAAATTATATGCATATTTTATAAAAGAAAATAAAATATTTGGGGTCCATGAATTTAGACTGTTTTCTGAAGAACTTATAAGTTTAACTGTGTTGTAACTGTTAGCTGTACAGTATCACTTCTGAAGTTCCCAAGCTGAAAAAGTCCAGCTCTGTAGAATGCAGTCTAAAACAATCTAGACAGGATACTTTCAAAATCATTGCCAGTATGTGAGAAGACCGAATGGCTGCCAGCCTGAATTTTTATCGTAGTGAAAGTTTAACAATGTCCAATTGTAGTAGCTAATGGCATTTTGTGATTGGAAGTAAACTGGGCATAATTCGTTTATCTCCTTTGAAAAGTGACTCTACAAAAAGTGTCATACACCAAAGAGCTAAATTTTATGCATTATCTACACAGTTGGACTGCTTACTGCTGGTGTGCACTTTCCTCCTCCACTGAATTCTGGAATATGATGGGTATGTCCGAAAGTTTAATTATGATTTAAGTCACTTCAGTGGTGGTTTAATCTACTCTGTTCTGAAAAGTTCTCAAAAAAGTGGAAGAATTTTATAAAAACAGTTGTCTAAAATAACAGCCCATATCTTTATGATTGTTGCATATTTTTAAGTCATACTTCTCTGAAATTCAAGGATTGTGTGTCAGAAATAAACTGTGATGGGCAAAGAATCAAGGAGATAAAGGTCCTTACAGTATATAAATTTCAGGGAATCTCCAATGAGACTTAAATTTCCAGCTAGAGATAATACGATAATCTAAAAGAGAGAGGTCCAGCAAAAATTGTTCCACGAAGAATTACATATGAAAATTAATACTTCTCTGGAAGTCTGGGAATCCTTGGCCTTCCAGGCAGTTTCCACTTGAACTCAAAGTGACCTTGGGGCCTAATATGGCTCTCCCAGTAATGATGTACATTAGCAGCGATGAGCTCTTAGTTTGTTTATTCATTGTAGGCCTTGATGAGCTCTTGATTTCAAATGCTGCTTTGAGATACTGTCATTAAAGCAATGATTAGCAATCAAATGGTCAGTATAATTGGAAACACATTGAGTAGAAAGATGTAGTAATATAGTGAAATTTATTTGTTTTTTCATAATGGTATTTTTAACATGAAATTATTTTGCTTTATAGTCAGGCAAAACAAAATATGCTCTATAAAATAGTTAGCATCAAATATATTCAAAGGTATAGCACAATAAAGAATGAAAACCATTTTGCCTGAGGGGAATTAAGCTCACAATGGAATATGAGGAACAGGCCTACCATAATATGCCTTCATGAGCTGTCATGCTGTGCCTGTCATTATTTGAACATTGCCATGAGATATGACCAGCTGCCTCATCTGTCCATCCTCTTCCCAATACAAGGCCCACACATCACACATCTTTGGAACAGTTTAATTGCCTTTTTCCCATTTGGTTGATCTAATTTGCTCAATATTCTTTTTCCAAGGTGACATGTCAAAAGACTGGAGGAGATTGTTTAGTGTTAAACTTTTCTTCCCCATTACTGCAGTCTTCTACACGCTAAAAAAAAAAAAAAGCACTTTGTTAGAAGAAGGCTGATACAGACTCCCAAAATGAGAAATAATTGATGGTAAGGATCCAGTGCTACTGCCGGACTATGATTCACCCTCATGTAAACCAGGGCAGACTACAAAATCCCAGAGGTGATGCCCTCAACAGAGAAAGGAAGTCCAACTAAACATGCACCTTCCCTGAATTAAGTATAACTCCCAGCACATCTTCCACAGTTTTGGTTAGGCAACTTAACCACTCAATTAAATCAATCCTTTCAAGTGTCATGGCCTAATCACGCTGCCTCTGGGTTGGCTGTAATAACTTTCTTTTCTTTTTCCTTTTTTCTTGTTTCTTCTGCCTTGTGCCTTTTAAAATCTCTTTAGTACTTCAGAATAGAAACCGATGCTGCTGTGAGACCCAGCGCCTACTTAGCTGACCTACTTAGTACAATCACTGTTAGCAATTGAGTGTTGTTCCCCTGAAAGATCCAGTGTTGAACAACACTGAAAATTATCAAAGCAGAATTACTTCCTTTCTTTCAGTAGACTCGCACATTCTTAACATGTCTGGTATCTCAGAGATGGTATGTGTGTCATTAATGTATTTTAAAAGGGTTTTTTTCTGTGCAAGCCTTAGGGTGCAATTAAATAAAGCCAATACAACCATGACTAGTGTATGAAGGCAATGCATTAAGCACTTTGTATCCCAGGGCTGTACTACGTATGGATATTTCTTTTCAAAATTCTCATGTTTGTCATAAATGTAAGTGGTTTTGGCAGGAGATAAATGCTTAAGCCTGTCCTTTTTTTGACCTGAGAATATCTTGTAGGCCTCCATATTCTTGCTGTACATAAAAAAATATAACTAATGAAGCACAGGAGAAAATAGGACTTCTAGAAACTGTTCTGTATACAGCTTAAAGGAGAAAAAGTTGCTTGAAAAATTAAGACTGAACTACCTATCCCAAAGTTATGAGAACTTTTCCTTGAACACAGTCATTTTTGATTTTTTCTTCTGCTTTTCTTCCACTTGGGCTTGAGAGATTCTCATGTCATCAACTCAATAAGTATCTTGCAACTCTCAATCATTATCTTATTTATCCCAAGATGTTTTAAAGAGCATTTGGTTCTGCAAGAGGAAAAAAAATTATTTTAATGTCCTTTTCAGTGTTCCACTGATTTGACCGACAAGGTATAAAACACGTATGTTACCTAAAGGTTGCAGAGTGACAGAATGTGTTTTAGTATTGAGATAGTAGTGAGAAAGGCTGGTAAAAAGGCTGGTGAAAATAGGTAGGGTTTGGACACAGAAACACTATGTTTGGAGCTCTTAATTATTTTCTAATATTATCATTACTCAAAAAGTGGCATCTTCCTTTTACTCTTTGACTACTGGGACTATGTCACCACAGTAAAACAATCTAACTATACTGGCACTTCAATTAAAATCCAAGACTAGGATTGATGTTGAACTGCTCAAGCTCTAGTGTGACCTAGAACTTACATTGTACATGGGTTTCATCTCTCCAGCTAGCCTCTGTTCACTGACTGTTCTCTGTCAGTGAACATTGATGTCTGCTCTGCAGTGCCCAGTGTAGAACCGTTGATATATCCCTTGGACCCTCCTGGCTCCCACCTTACCTGTAAACTCCAGGTGGAACAGCAATGGGCGACAGATGGCCAAGGTTTTCTTCTAGGTAGCTACAGAAAGCACAAGAAACCTTATTTACCCTTTTGGAGGGCAGGATGAGAAAAGCACTAAAAGACTACAGAGACTGAATGTGTTTCCTAGTGTCGTCTCCCTGGAGGAGGTCTGATTTGAAGAGTGTTTGCCCTAGCAACTAGGATTAAGGATTTCCAAAATCCTTGTCATCTTTTCTCTTGTGTGAAAGACAAAAAAGTACAGTATTGGGCAAAGCCTAAGTAAAAATTAGAGTTGAATGTACAATGCCTATATAAGTACTAAATAGATTTACTTCAGTGAGGAACAAAATGGTTCCAGCTCAACAGGCTGCTTCACATTTAAAACTAAATGTCCATGACTAGTCCAATTAAGCCTGAAATAAATACTTCTCCGGCTGAACTGATTCACTTTAATGGAGGAGAGAAATGCTGTCAGGTCTGAAAAATAATCCTGTCCTGCATTGTATGGTTTTTGGTGAAGAAAATACTCAGGCTACTTCCAGCTGAGCCAATTACAAGAGGTAATTTATGATATTTCATTAGAACAAAAAACAAGGGCTGACTGGAGTTTTTCTACAGTTTTCTAATAAGTCAGTTTTGATTTTGAAAACATGAAACATGGACAATATACATATATAAAAATTCATCTTCACCCAAAATCTTATAAAAGAAAAGGAATCCTCTCCAATGCATTCAGCAGAAGAGCAAGTTGTTTCACCCTTGACAGGTTTTTACATGAAGGTAAATCTATCGTAAATCTGAGACTGTACCTGGTAGCTACCAGAAGTTCAGATGAGTTATTAAGGCCACATGGTAAAAACAGAGTGATTACAAAAAAGCTGACTGTGGTATTGCTAATGAAATGTGTAACTTAGCATTATAACCTTTCATGCAGTAAAGCTGTGCCCAGCTCCCCTTCCTCTGAGTTCACCGGCTCTCCATTTGTTCTGTAATTCTGTTGTTTACACCATTGGCTTTGCATTTTCTGGTAGAAATATAAATCTGCTGTATCAATTCACCACATAAATCTTTTTCCTTTGTGGGAAATTATTATATTTGCAGGGGAAAAATGAGGATTTTTTTTACTCTCTCACTTCTTTTTCTGTTCAATAGTTCATTAATTTTAAGGAAAGATCAAAAGCTCCCTCAGCCTTCTCAAAAAACTGATGGGCACTGTCAAAACATCCATGAAATTACATTTTTTTCACATGGGTATAAAAAGAGCTCCTCCTGTTTAAATATGAAGAAATCCAGATCTGCCACTTACTCTAAGGTAATGCATCTTGCAATTGCCTGCTTTTCAAAGCTGAAGAACACAAAATGCTGCTCTATAGAAGCAATATTATGAACAACAAAACTGGCAGCAGAGTGTACAAGACTTCTGACACAAAATAAATCTGTTCAGGTCAGATTTAACTTCAGGAATTTCTGAATAACTGCATGACTAAACTTTTAAAGGAATGAGAAATAAAGGTTACTACATGCAATCTTATGTTTTTGTTATAAATAGTTCAACTTCTTTAACTCTCTTGTTGATTGCCATAATTCTAGAGAACACATCACACGAAGTAGCCTTTTTTTTCACTTTGTCCCCTTTTAGGTTGTCGTGAAAGAAAGAGGTGACATAATCATACTTTATCTGTGTGTTATTCACCTCACTCAGTTTTACATATTGCTGATGTACATGTTTAAAGAAAGCTCTTCAGGTGCTGTTCATTTGTGTTGTCCATCTGTGCCCTTCAGCTTCATGCTGTGCCAGTAGATAGCTCTCCCAGTCCAGAGGGCTGTCCAGCACACAGATAGCCCCACCAAAAGCAGTAAAAGTAAAGTATGAGCAGCTAGTCCTTAAAAGTAGTCAGGTAAATACTAATTTTCAGGTAAATACTAATTACTGTGTGATCACTAATATCACACCTGCTAACACTGAAACTAAAACTCTCTGGAGTTACTCTTAAACAGTGTATGTGTTGTAGGGGAAAAATATTGTCATTTATTACACTGAGTTATATTAGCAGATAAACATACTAGTTTTCAGATAAGCAAGGATCTTCTTCAGGCTTCATGTATAAGAAGCAAATTCCAAGCAAAATGTAAGAAAAAACAATTGCTATAAGTTGAACTAAATTATGTCAAATTTGTATTCATATTTTAGCACTTGACATCTGGCAGCTTGTGAGGTGGTAGGTGAGTGCAGAGGAGGCTGAGAAAAAGGTATTGCCTTTACACATGTTAGCAGGAGAGCTGAGAAAATTCTCAGCCAAAGCAGCCTCAAGGGTCCCAAAACATGGATGTGTTGAAAAGTAGCCTCTGGTTACCACACTGTAGCTTGCTTTACATGTCAGACCCAGGTAGACTCAGCTGCCAAACTCAGCTCACAGAAGGTATTACAAGTTTTAAACTCCAAGGGGGCATTTGAACTTGGGTTGAGATTTTGTATTGTGTCATAGCAAGTGCCTGAAGGCTCCAGACCTCCAGACCAGGCTGCTCAACAACATCGAGTCACCAAACACTGAACTTGCCTCCCAGGAAAGGCTGAGTGTACACACACACAGATGGTAAAAAAGATAGGATTTGCACCTTTAAGAACAGCAGTGTATTTAAAGAAATTAGGTCAGTCAGAATTGTGATCCATTTTACATTTGGCATTTCAATCAGACGTGGATAATTTACTTCCCCAATAAATAAGTATTTCATGTATCTGACTCTAGAGTGTTTGAAGCATACAGTTCTATCAGTGAAATGTAGTAGTTATTTATTCTGTACTGGCATAACATAAATAGATAATGACTGGTAACCTAATTAAATATATGGGTGAAAACTAATCAAGACACAATCTTCAGCTTCAAAAAGACAATGCACATGTGAAACCATACTCTTACTCTGACAAATCACTGTTAATTCAAAGTACAACATCCTGTGACCCACAGAGGTGCTTGCATACATATTTGTGTTTCATACACTATGAAAGTCTTCCTTTCTACGGCAGTTGATATGGCAGGCAATTCAGTTTTCTTTGTTGACAACAATAGAAGCTCATTTTGGTGATGCATCTATTTGCACAGTAGTGATTGTTTATTTGGGAAAAAATGAATTTTACAAAGTTCACATATTACAAATCTAACCTTTGAAAATTACAGGTGTCAAGATGAGATCTACACTGGATCACAGTGTCTATGCTTCAACATATTACCATGTTTGTTTTCAAGTAGTCAAGGGAGTCCAGATAATTCTTAGAATTTAATAACCTGGGTTTGTAATCATAAATACACAATTCTACAGCAGAAAGCATTAAAAAGACAAACCATCTTCTGGCTAAGTGTTATGAGACAGTGGAAGAAAGCCACAATGTTCCTAATTGATAATGGAATGGAAAAGCTTTTAAGAAATGTAATTACCCCTTTACTGATACAAATCTTTCTTGCCATGACAGCATTTCTAAAACATGTTTTTCAAGGCTATTTGCCTTTCTAGAAAGACAGTCATCATCATTCAAATTGGATAGCAGAGAAAACTAATAGCTTAGTTTCAATACACTAAATCACAGAAAAATACTGCAACATTGGTATGTTCAGCTTTAATGAATATTTGCCACAAGTGAGCTCAAAAATAAATATCTTACTTGCATATGTACAATAATTATCATTGAAAAATAAACCATACCTATGCTTTTATGATTGATTTCTTTTCAAAGCTTTCAGCTGAAGAACACAGTTCGTGAGGAATAACATGTGAGCTTAGAAATGATCAAGAAATTCTAGAATTTCTTTGAAGCAGTACTTACAAACTTGGTGCAAATGATCATAACATGTGGCTGCTTCTACTTTTTACAAGATTCAATTTACTCATGAGACATGTGTCCCACGTGTGTACCCCACTGAGATTTGGGTACTGTTAAATGCAAATATATTGCCAATTCCATATTCTTCAGATATCCGCTTAAAACCAGTAGTAAATTTCATTCCTTTAATAATATGGATCTTATAACTGATTGTTCATGATGCCCATTGATTTAAAGGTTATACTATCCGCAGCAAGTCTGAGGATTTTTTTTAACCTTGCTTAACATTTTAATGGCATCATATTATTTTAATATAATTTCTTTGTTTGAGTGACCAGGGAAATTAATTCTTAAATCCAAAAATGTGGTTTAGCCCAATAAAATTTTTCTAAAATCCAGATTTGGTTGTAGACTTAGTTAAATCCCAGCAAATGTTTTCAGGATGACACTGTGAGAATCACAGAAGATAAGGATGGACTTCACAAAGTGCCTCCATTCCAGCATCTCGGTATTAAAGAGGCAAATAAAAATCAAATATAGATGTAGCAAATGCAGAAAAAGGAAAAGTTGAAGAATTCCTATTCCAGTACCTCGCTGAAGCCTAATGAAATGTGAAAGGTGAAGACATTTTGAGATGGACCACAGAGGAAGGACACTAGCACTGTGAAGACAGAAATTTACAGCTTGTTTAAAACTACATTTTATGTCAACAGAAGGCTATCTTATTAAGAACAAACATTCTAGCATTGCCTTTTTCACATCAAGAAAGGTAAATCTGATTTGGGAAGCATTTCCACAGGTATGGTCTTAATGACATATAAAATCAATCACAAAGGTACAAATAGGACTAACGCTACTGAAAAGGCAGAGAGAAACAAAATTGATTTTACTAAAATATCACTTTCCTACTAATGTTCTGGGGGGTTAGCAGCAACATAAGTCTTTGATATCAATAACATTATATATATATGTATATATATATATGTATAATGTTTGAGGATGTGACATTTCAGTCTGCTGATATCTGTCTTTAAAGCAGAAAAAACAAGTCCTTTTTTTAATCAATAAACTCAGGGGAGTCTGTCAACATTTGTTTTGCTCTAGGGCCACGTTCGTAGCAATAATGAAGTACAAAGTAGTCAGCTTGTTTATATTCTTATTATACATCCTCTGAATAACAACTGTTATTAAGAAAAAAACCTCTTTTTCATAGAGACAGAAAATTAAAAAACATTTTTAGTCACCTAAGTGTTTGTCACCTAAATTTTTTTCAGCACTTTACTTCTATTTAATTATAAGTAGTCAGTTAAACTGCAATCCTGGATTTCTTTTTCAGCATGTAAATGGACAACATTGTTTCAAATATTTTTTTATTACTGTAATAATATTATAAGATTTTCAGGGAATTAAATTAACTAGACTTACACACTTTCGTGTTTAGTAGTATAATTCTAGCTGAAATCACTTTGGAATAATCATTAAGTGAATGCAAATCATTCATATAGATTGAAAAGCAGTGTTGATGAAGTTACAAAACCTATCATGCAGCAACTCAAGGGGTATAAGAACATCATACGGTTGGCTTATTTACTTAATTATTGATAATTGCAATTTTTCAGAAAGCTAGCAATCTGCTTTGCATACTAGCCAATCCTTTTGAGGCTGCAATAGTCTGTAATTATTTTAGCAATAATAAGAGGAAAGTAAATCTTCCTTTGATTTAAGGAAGGTACAAAGTTATTGCAGTAAAAATATTCCAAGAAGGCAAATGCAGCTTCTGGCATACTTTGGAGAAACAGCTTTAAATCAACCAGTTCATGCTCTGCTGTATTTCACACCTCTGCTGCCCCAGCTTCAGGCTTTTGTGCACAGGGAACATGAGGAAATAAGGGGTTAAAACCACAACCCCTGACTTCTAACTTGGTTTTTTTTGAGTTGCAAACATCTTGAGACAGCTAGTGAATGAGCTGATTCCTCAAAATAAAATTCAAATGGAGTCTTCTGTCAGTAGAAAAAAATCCAGTAGCTCTTCACCTCCAGAAGTGCAAGTGGGAACATGGCAGTGGCTGAAGCAGCAGTTCTATCAGAAGAAAAAAATAACTGATGCTCGAACTCTGTATCACAGCTTAAGGGAGCAATTTTACTGGAAAATGGCAAAATCAGTCATCATAGGCATAAAATTATAAATCCTTTTGCCACCAGTGCTGCTAACTGCCCTTCAGCTGCCAATGTGATGTGTGTAAGGAGGCAAGTGTCTCCAGATCACTGCTGCCTGCAGATCAGTAGCTGCACTGTGCACAAGACTATCCACTGTCACTGTATGTAGAACTCTGTGCACAATGCCCAAGCTCATTACAGTTCTTAATTGCTTGTTTATTCCTCTATCATCTCCTGTCTTCTCTTCTACACTGCCTGAAAAGTTTGTTTCCTAAAATTATGGCATGTGGGAACTCTGAACATTATTTTTTTCTTTATTGGAACATGGGGGAAATGCCAACAGCAAACTTGGAAAGTCCTTTCCTTCAGGGCCTCAAGTACAGAGACACCTCTGTGGCTTTCTGAGAATTTTAGTTGATAAGCAATTAATTTCAGTGATAATCAATTCTAGAGATGATCAATCTCAGATCAAGGATCAAGTTCAACAATTTATTATTGAGATTCTCCTGGGTTAAGAATACTAAGTGTTTCAGACACAATGCTACTTAGCTCTGTTACTTACAATACTTACTTACAATACAATTACTTACAATAATGACCCTGGATTTAAAATTTGGTCATCAAAGGCATGTTGGACTTATTTTTCATTCCTTCGCATCCCTTGCGTGTATTTCTGTAATTCACATTGGCATAGATACAATATAGATGTCCCCCACCCAGTTAAAATCATGTTGCTCTTCCACCACCCATGGGGAAAAAAATCCCTTCTGAATAATAAATTTTAAAAGGCAAGATATTTTTCAGGGAGCATTTCACAGCAGATGGCAATAATATGTCTTTGATATGGACTTGAGAACATTGCTATATCCTGCTAGATTGTATGTCACGTTTGTAGAAAGAGACAGAGACAGGCTGCAGAGTGATTGCAAAATTAGATGCTTTGTGTATGGTGTTTGCAGTCTGGTTAAAATGCCATATTCTTTCTTGGAAAGATTTGTCTGGGTTACAGTTTACTATTGACTGCAAAGACCAGTGCCTGTTTTTTGGATGCCAAAAGTGTCTTTTGCTCAAAGTTTGCTAGAAGCACAGGGTTTCTCAGATTTATTGTTCACTCAGCATCTAAATAAGATGGAAAAGTTACTATAGTAGCAACTTTTTGGTGGTAGGTCATCAAATTTTATTTCTTTTACTGTAATACTAGGCAATGCTACCTGCAGATCTCCAGCCCTGGAAGAAACCACTCATTAGCTTAACACTGCTAGATAGGCAAAATCATTACTAATTTCTGCTTGGATGGCAACTTAGGACAGAACTATTTCTTGGTTTGAGTAGGAAGTTCTCTAGCACAGAGTAAGTGCTCACAAATTGAATGACTGTATGAAGAGTTTTTAACAATAACTAAATGTCTGCTTTAAATTACCTACATTAAGGAAAAAGATTGATACTGATATTTTTCTTTCATAAGTTGTATGCATGAATAAATAATATTGACTCACAAATAAAGAATTTCTCCTAAATTAATTCCTGAACAATTCCTTGGAATCTCATTATGTGAATCAGTTTTAATATCATTTCATGAGAAAAGTAACTGTGACATGCTTAGGCTAGATTTTATTTTGATAAATTGTCCTGTAAATTATACAATAGTTGTCAACTCCATAATTCTGCTAGTAATAGAGCAGTACTTGCCACGCTGTATTTAAATAGCCATTTAAAGTACATTCTGTACTATGAACATATTCGTCCTTCACTGAGTACGCACATGCATTTGACATTTACCAAGTGTACGTTAACTGATTTATATTAATTAAAATAGAGTCAGACTGATTCTTACGTGCCACCTTGTGGAAAATCAATGAAATTTTCTTATCCAACAGCTGATACTAAAAATTCTGAACTCACAAAGAGCTGTTGGAAATTACAAAAATAGATATTAAAAAGAGGAATAAAATATTTTTGCAAGAAAACATACATTGTGATAATTCATTTGTATAGCATCTCTCAGCTACAACCAATAACCAAATGGAAAAGATAGGGCATATTTCTGTCTGAAGCTTCCTCCAGGCCATGGATTTCTCTAAATGTGGCCAAAATACACTTCAAAGCTAAAAGAGTTAAAATGTGTCATCCTTAACCAATTACTAGAGAGGAAAATGTGTTAATTTAGTTAATATGAAGTTAATTTCAAGAAAAATAAAGCTTTGAATACAGTATTTAAAAACTATGATTATGGTACTCATGTTCTAATGTCATTCAAATATCTTTTTTTATATTTTTATAGCTCCTCTGCAATGTCTCAAACATAATATGATGGTAAAACATTGAACATCCATAGTTTACATTAAGCAATTCAAGATTTCAGTATTAAATTTAGAAAATCCAGTTTCCACAAGAGAAATCAGAACTATTCCAGAACTATTCAGAACTATTCTCACCTATTGCAAAGAAAATTGTGTTTCCAGTTTTACTTTCTCCACAAATTTGCAGCACCTTCTCCAAGGCAAATGAATGGCCTTCAAACAGGTATCTGGAGGGAAGGGTTTTGTAAAAAAAAGTGTTATCCTTGCTTAGATTAATGCACAGAAATGGGAATAGAGATACCTAATATAATTTCTTAAAGGGTCTATGGGATAATGACGACATATTCAGAAGTCTAGGGAAAATGGAGGGAAGATTATTATCTACTTTTCAGAGGTTTTGAGCAGAGACTTTAGAACTTGGTATTCCAAAAACTGTTTAAAACACTGTTTAGTACAATATGGATAGTATTGTTTGTCACACAGACAATCACAATCACCTTCGGTGTTATCCCTGGCAGTAGTTAAGATAGCAGCTTAGGCAATTAAATGGGCATCTTGCAGGTCCTCTGAAAGACAACAAGGTAAATGAGGTAAAGCATCACATCAGTGACTCAGGCTGAACCTGGAAAATAATGTGCTACCATGTAAACTGGAAAGACCAGAAAGTTCTTGTTTTGTACTGCAGATGCTTTCAATGAAACTAAGGGAATAGCTCTGTGGTAATCAGAAGAGTTTAGCAGTTCAAACAGTGTTTAATCCTGCCTATGTTTTGAACTACCTTCCAAACTAAAACTGAATTATTTCTCCCAGTCTATAAGTATTTTTTTCCTAATTATACATATTTAAAAGACTTTGTGTGTGCCTTATGTACTTAGTATTAAGTAGACAAATTATGGTAAATTATGGGGGTTTTTTATTCTTCACAAAAATAATGCAAATATGGGGTGAAACATATCTGATGTTCATGAAATTTCACACTCTTCTTGGTATGCTCAGAGAAAATATTTCAATTTCTCTATGAACGCTTCGGTTTCTGGGAAGGGGGCAGTTATGTGAGTTTTTAACTTGTATTTTTCATAACAGTACATTGCCAAAAATATTCCAGCCTCCCAAGGGTTGTAATGAAAGGCTATGAGTAGGTTAATGGATTATAATGAAAATCCAGTGTGTTCAAATGTGAAAGAAGGGAGGGTGGTTTTTCTCTTTTATTTCTTCACGTCTTTTATTTTCTTTGAACCAAATGGCTCTCTAATGCATTCAGAGCTCTCTCCTGTTGAAAAAAGCTGTGGCTCTAGCTGTGAAACAGCCCAACCTACTCAACAGCATGTTTGCCCTTCTCCCACCTCCTACACCAACCACTCTTTCCTTCCCGGAGAGCCTGTATCACTCAGCTGGCTGGACACAGAAGCATAGAAGAGATTGTGCCCCTTTTTCTATGGCCTTTCTGTACAGAGATAAATCATAATCTACAGCCTCCCCTCGCCTGAAAATGCAGAATAAATCTTCCTCATCCTCACTTCAGTTTGCTCATATTTCTTAGCACAAACGGAGGAAAAAGCCAAACAAGAAGGGACAGATAATATTTAAAAGCCAGGAAAATGCAGAGAAAATGTATATTGCAAATAATTGCTTCCAAACAGCTACACAATATTGTGCAAGTTGTTCTAGGTAGGTTCAGACCCAGTGCTACTGAACAGTCTTCCCTGAGGAGGTAGCTGAAGATATAAACTACAGAGTATATAATTTTAAAAAGATGCCTAAGAAATCTGAAAATCCTTTTCCAAGATTTTATCCTTACTACACCTTGAGATGACCAGTAGGATTCATCTGGAGGAATGAATAAGGATTAACATTTGACAGACACTTTCACTGTTCTTACATACCAATGATAGAAGCAGTAACTCTAGGCTAATACAATCTTTATGTATCTTCAGTAATATGTTTACTACAAAAAATTCTTATTTTCTAGGTGATGTGGAAACTGCAACTCTATAATTTGAAGTATAATGTACCTATTTATTTCTCATTTTTTGTGGCTTTGTGTCCATGGTTTACAGTGTTTACTTGTGAAAAGAAGAAACCCAATTCCCACAAACACATTAAACTTCTCCCTGGGAAGCTCTTTAAACTGACTGACAAACACTGTCTTTGTCTTCTAAAACACAGTTAAAACTGACCATCACTAAGGTGCTTCTCAGTGAGTAGTTTCCTTCTTCAGTAACTTATCCTCCTCAGAGAACCCCAGTGATGAAACAGCCTGACCGCATGCTGGACAAAATCCTTTACAAATGCAGGCTTTTCCAGAGGGCCATTACGTACTGGGAACTTGTGATCAGACCTGAAAAAGGGCAAAACTTTTTCAACAGAAAAGCATCTAACATATAATGCTAACCACATACTGACCTCCTTCCTGAGCTCTGCCAGTTTATTTGCCCTGAAATATTTTCTCCTTGCGAAATCAGAGTTGGATGAACCACATTGTAGCAAAAAAAAAGATAAATTTCATTATGAAATGTTTTTCAACAACAGCACGTGAGAATGGTTTCCATAAACACCCTGACACTCCTGGAATCTGAGAGGTGGTAATTTTCAAAAGACTGGAAGCAGTATCTTTATGAGGCTCGGGAAAGAAAACCCTGGACAGCTAGGAGATGGTAGATAATGCTTTATTAGCTGCCTTCTCCTCCCCGCAATCACTTGAAAAGAAATAAAATGCAGTTGAAAAGTTTTGAACCTGGATATCTGTATATAGGGTAGATATTGAATTGACCACTAAAAATAGCTTACTAAATCACACTGTACTTGCACATGATTTAGATGCTTACTAATTAATTGCTATTTGAAATTTCACCATCATGTTTAGCAGGAAATCTGTACATTAAATCTCTTAAGTAAAGACACTGTCAATGATACCATGCAGGACTGTAAAAATGGGTAATAGTTAAAATGATGCCAAACAAATGAGTCGCCATTTACTTTCAAGGCTTGACCATGGGAAGAATTCTGTACTCTCTGAAGTGTTCTTGGATTTTATATATATATATATATTTTTTTTTTCCACACACATACATATATATTTATATACATAAGTGTGTGTGTGTGTATGTGTGTGTGTGTGTGTATATATATAAATATGTGATCTTTCTTTTCTGATTATGATTTGTAGTACTACAGGCAACCTAGCAATATGCTGAGCTGTTATAGAGAGGTATTCTGAAATTCCAGCTTTCCTTTGAATATTAGAGCTACTTTCCCCCCACTAACTACAGTTGATCATTCCCCTGGCCTTTTTTCACTTAAAATACTTTTAATGTAACGATCTTCAAGAAAACAGAAAAACCCCATTTTCCTTATACAAAATTATTACATTTATATGCAATCTTTATTGCACTATAAACAGAAATTTTATAAAAATCATTCTGGGAGTTGTTATTCTTAAACTTACCTCACAGATTGTCCTTTTTACTGGGATAAATAACTCTCATGTCTGTTACTTAAGCAATATTCCCTATAAAATATATTCAGAGTGACTAAGTGCCTTTCCAGGTGTTAGCAACACACAGCAAAACTAACAGACAAGTAAGGAAATTTGTTGTCCCTTGAAACATGACTTTGGATGTGTTCCCTCAGTTGTGAATAGGTTTGCCCATCCTACTTTCAGCAGCTTATTTAGGAACATGGCATTTTAAAAAAACACTCTTCTTTTTATTGATTCAGTCATTCATAAACTTTCCCACTATGGTCTGACTTTTTTAAATGAGTGATTTAAACTTTCTGTCATAAAAAATGGTCTTTTAAGTACTCAAAACTCACTGTACCTTTGATCCAGTTTAATGTTTTTTCTCTAAAAATCATGGTTGCTAAGATATGTCTGTCTGAAACACACACAGTCAAGCTGCTCTCCCCTAATCTGTATTCTCTACTGGAATTCCTGGTTTCCAGGAAGCCAGACAGAATCTAAGGAACTCATTTTGTTGCACAGGCAGTTTTATTTTCTTCCTTATTAACTCTAATTCCCAAGTCTTTTCTTCCCTCCTGCCACTCAGTTGTATTTTTAGCCTGTATAACATGTTCTATGGTATTTTGATTTAATATGCAGCACTGTGAATTTATCACAATGAATCTCACATTTTACTAAAATTTGCTAGGTTTACTTGATTTTTAGAAAGGGTTGTCTACAGCTCAGTGACATATATTGTGATATTCATGAAGAAAATACTCCTATTCTGTTACTACCATAGCTAGTTCCTTGTGTTGTTATTACCAGTGGCAAAAACAGGCTCTCTGGGTTTCTCTATTGCCATTTCTTTATGTTCACTGGTTCAATTGCAATAAAACAAAACCATTCCACTCCTGCTTGGAAGTTTTGATCCTATGCAAACTTTTTCAAAGAGTTCAGTTCATTACAGCAAAGACTTTCTCTGAAATAAAAGAAATAGGTCTCAGTTCCTTTAAACAAAGATATTTTAATTTTTTCAGTTGCACTCTATGTGGGATAAATCTAGTTGATTAGGTTAGAGAGAACTGGAACACATTAATTCTTGACAGAGGTGATGATATAAACAGGATAATACTTTGGAGATGTTTAACAATGGAGACAAGAAGCTCGAATTTAGGGCTGGAAAAAAGCCCAAGAGTCATGTATAAATTTTTGGGATCTTATTTTGACTGGACTGTAAAAGCAAAAAGATCAAGATAAAAAGACAGGGCAAATAACCAGGTAAGGAAAAGCTTATAGGTTAACTTAGCCTTGGATTCACAGAATCACAGAACAACAGAAGCTGGACAGGATCCTGCAGGTCATCTGGTGCAAAGCCCACTCAGAGTAGGGTCAGTTAGCTTAGGTCAGCAAGCACAGGGCCTTGCCTCATTGTGTTCTGAGTATCTCCAACGACAAAGATTTCTCAGCCTCTCTGGATAATCAGTGCCAATATCCAATCACCCTCACAGAATTCTTTTTTTTCTAATATCTGGTCAAAGTTTCCCCTGTTGCAACTTGTGGCTATTGCCTCCCACCCTGTAGCCGTGCTCTTCTGAGAAGTCTGGGGCCACCTCCTCTACACCCTATCACAGGAAGCAACAAGCTGTGCAGAGAATGATGTTACATCAGCCTGACTGTTCCTTAGAATTATCTATACGGAAAGCATCTAGGTTAAGATAAGGCAGCAGAGCAAATGTCATGAAAGTATTTTCTTTGAATACATTAGTTTTTATTAGTATTAGTAGTTCTCCGTTTGTCTTCACATCACAGATTCCCGACCAAGGGTAGGTCACCTGATAGCTTGTCTCACGCTTTCCTTGTCAAACTGGACTAACAAGTTGAATTCAAAAGTGTTTCAAACTTGTCTGTCATTTCAAAAGAAATGTATTTTAAAAGATCATACAAAACTGCTACTTTCAGGATTGCCAGTCTCAGACTTTTGAAACAAATCTGTCTCGGCTCAGAATAATTTCCTAATTCATAATGAGCATCTATTGTGTTTGTATCCATTTCATTCCTTAGGTGACTTTGCTTAGAATGACTGCAGATATAAAATAGTAAATGAACTTCAGTAAAACTAAGCCCTTCCTGTGGATTTGTTATGCTCCACTGACACATCTCTGTTTCTGTTCTCCATCTTCACTCTGTATTAGTATTCTCCAGCTCAGGGAAATATCACAAAAAGGATTATTGAATTTTGTTGTACTAAAAGGTCATATCTTGTTTTCTGTTTTGACATTTTCTTGGTCAATAAGCTGTCAATGCAAAAAAGACACAGCTGTTTAACTTTCTGTGTGCAAAGAAAGAATATGAACTGTTACTGGATTTCTCAAAGGCCAACATGTGGGACATTAAGGAAGCAGCCGATAATGGCGGGGAGACTTAGTGAGAGGAAATAGGACAGGCAAGGCAGAGATACCACACATTTGTACATGAAGTAAAAAAACATGGCTGAGGAAAATGTTCTTATCTTCTAAGGACTTCTGTGGAAATTCAAAATGAGGAAAATGTTCTTATATTCTAAGGACTTCTGTGGAAATTCAAAATGTTTTTGTCTCTTAAATATAAGATGCAGTGAAAGAGCAAGCAGGTCTAATCATACAACTATAGCAATTAAGATTTGATGCTTTTTTTTGTTTTTACCTGGGTCATTCATATACAAATTTCCAAAAACTTGTGACACAGGAGAAAATAGCTGCCTATTATCTACAGTATGTCCATTATAGAGTTATGCAGCAATTTGAGGAAATATATAGAAGTGAAAGCTGTTACTATCTTTGGTCCAAACATCCACTTTTGTTTCTTTGCTGGTAGCATGATCAAGCAAAAGTCACAGCCAGAGAACATGTTTTTCCCATCTGTGTTCAGCCTGCCTTTGTTGGAGCAATGAAATGTAATTTTCATCTCAGATGCTTCCAGTTGCATTACCATTACAGCAAACAGTTTCTCTGTGAAGACCATTTTGTCACTCCTAACAGGACAAACTAAGGCAGCTGATTTTCAGATAGAAAATATCAAAGCATTTTGCATGTATGCCTTTCAATATTTCATTGCAAAGCAGAATTTTAGGTTTGATCTCTAGAGACTTAGTTACTTTAGATGTCAACAGTAAAATAAACCATGTGTGTGGCTCCAACAAACTGATGTCCCATTCTTTTGCAGTTACAGAAGTACTGCATCTCATTCTCACCAAGGTCAGTGAGTCCTTGGAAAAGGGCTTGTGAAACAGGGCCTTGGGACAGGGAGTCCCAACTTCCAACTCCTCTAAAGAATAAAAAGGCAGCAGCCGAGCTCCTTTGTTACATGTTAACTACCGTAGCTTAAAACAAAAAGTCTGATTATACTTTCAAAATACTTGTTGTGGGGTTTTGCTTACATTTTAAAGAATAATTGCACTGTATCATTTTCCTCTCCTATATGAAATTCTGCATGAGACTTTTCCATTTCCAAAGCAGATATAGGGCATTGTGCATGATAAACCTGGAGTTTTTTCTAATTTTATTTAGATAAGGTAGTGCTCTGCATTCAAAATTTTAAGGAAAAAAGAACATACAGTTCTTAAGCAGAATTATGGTAAAAGCTTCCTATGCCAACTGATCTAAATAGTCTGAGTGTTTAAACAATCACACAACACAAAATCCTTAGCACTATGATAAGTGGGGAAAGACTGGTTTTAGCAATGGGCTAGGGAAATTAAGTAGGCCCAAACACGTCTGTGTTTTATGTTTTCACTCTTACTTGTTTACTGTTTCTAATGGAGTAGGATGTGTTTCTTCACTCAGTGTTTTCTTCTTCATCTTTCTACTGATGTTCTGATCCTCTGACTACTGGCAAAGCTGCTAAAACAAAACCTGTGAATAAACTTCATATCCTAAGGTACATACTTTTTAAAATTACTTTTAGACATGCTGAGAATATCTGCAAGGTGATTAATATAACTTGGTTTAATTTAAAATCAAGATAATGACAAATAATATCTTTCATGGGCTTTCCACACAGAGAATATAAATCCTTACTAATGAAAGAAGAAGCTTTTACATCAGAGTAGGATCACCATACTGACCAAAAACTACAGCAGTTATAGATACATATACATCTCAGAAACCTTTTGTACATTAAGAAACTTACAAATCCTATATAAAATTAGAGCATGTAATGACATACAGATATTTATATATGTATATATAAAAGAACAATAAAAGTGGGGACATTTACTCCTCACAGTCCTCTACATTATTACAGTAGTTTTAGTTTTTGAATGCAAGTATATTACATTCACTTCTCTTGAGCCAGAAATTTAACAAGTTCTTAATGTTTGGTGTTTGAGCAATGACTTTTCAATTTCTATTCTTCTTTACTCCTTTTCCAGTTCTCCTTAGTCAGATAGAAGGGCTAATTTACTGAAACATCTGTATTTATTTAATTATTATGCTGTACAATATCAATAATACCCAGGAAAGAATAATACATGCTAAATATGACTGTACAGACAGAAACTGAAAAAGCAATATAAGTAGCCATAATTCAGGTATGAAAATAATAATAGTAAACCATCATAAAAAATATTTGCAATGCTTTTTAAGCTACAAAACATGCAGGTAGGTTATCACAGACTCTCTTTTACTCATTATTTGGATGACAATTAATTTAATGTATCATGCCTCTTGCGGCCAACGAGATTCAATAAGTTCTATGTCAAAACCAATCTGCATAGTCAAGCTGCACTGCTGAGCCACCAAACACAAATGGGGTGGAATACACAAAAATTCAGACACACGTATGTGGCATCCCTCAGTAATGATTAACAAGAAACAGACATTTTAAGGATTTAAATCTTCTGAAGGCAAATATATCAAATACTGCAGGTGAATCTTAATTTAGAAGAGTTGTCATTTATGGGAGTTGAGGCTAGCAGAGTGGGATTCAGTCAGAGGTTATGACCCCAAAATCTAGGTGGTTAAGCTGTTTTACTCTGCAGATATGCCAGAGACTAAAGAGTGATTCAGCTGTCCAACCACTCCATATATGATTTAGATGCACAGTGGTGGAGGTTTGGTCCATTTTACCTGCCACTGGGTAGCGTGGGTAGCAACTGAGAAGCAAGAAGGGTGCAAATCTCTATGAAGTGTATACTCTTTTCCAGCCCCATGTAGTGAGCAGTAGATCAACATAGTGTTTCAAATGGCACTAGCAAAATTACTTTTAAGAAACTGAATCCCATACTACCCAAACACCACTGCCCTGCAATGATCTAATTACATGAACAAATGAGAGCATAGCAAAATCGGACATTTCAGTGGTTTTCACACCCTTTTTAACAGGGGGAAAGAAATTTGTGCTAGACCATTATTAGGAATTCTTTGAGACTCTGCAAAAGGTCTGGAGCCACTTCCATAAGACACACCATCACTAAGGAATTTGGCTTTCCAAGCAGGATATTCAGCATGCATTTCAGACAGACTGATTGGACATACTCAAGATGTACAAGAAGGAAGTCCATGTGCCAGGAGATGGCATGAAGATGGCACATGCCATACTAGTCTATGATAAAAGGCTCTTTGTCTCACTCTCCTTGCCTAGTTCCTCCATGCCAGGTAACAAAACAAGAACTATTGCTTCCTAAAGAAAAGCTGATGAAACAGTCACCATTGCTATCAGTTTTTATTATACTGACGTACAGGGGAAAAAAGATTCTCTGAATTGGTCAGACAATACTTAATATGAGGTAAAACAAGCATTATTGGAACAAGCAAAGCAAATGTTAACATATTGATTCTAAACAGATCCTAACTAAACTGTTGCCAACAGCAAAAATAACTCTTCCCAAGTAAGCAGTTTGCAATTATTAAAAGTAGGATGTGTTCATTTTCAGTTTCTATTAAACAGACTGGATGAAGACCCTGGTTGCTCTAGCATAATAATTTCTATGTCTTTTCAGATTAATTTACTATTTCATGTGGATCAAAACTAATCCTTTCCTTTTTCTAAGGGTTTATAGAAGCATGTCTTACAGTTCAGTAAATGTGACTACTGTAGTATATATTTAGGAAATATTTTCTTTCTTTTAGTGGAAATTTAGCAGTATCTAGCTGGATTATTAACCAAAGTTGTATGAACAGAGTCATGTGGATGGGTCAAAATGAACCCAAAATAAAGTATAAAGACCTGCTGTCAATCAAAACATTGAAATGAATTTTCATGAAGGTCACACTGTCGCAGTAACGACACGAAAGAAGGAGACAGACACCTGTTGAGCAAGGAACAAACTCCGGGCTTCCCCCATCCATCTTTATTTTATATGTGTCTCATAAACCACTGTGGATTGGAGGAGACAAAGTGCTTCCCCTCAATCACACTGGTCAAAGGAAATGTCCATCAAACTTCTGTGCCCAGGAGAAAGGAATGTAAATAATAAGATACCGTTACAATAACATGGCTATGTTTACAGAGAATGTTTGAGAACCAGTTACAAAAGAATGATAACATCCAGAACTGCAAAACTCAGGGCAACAGTCACACCCCATTTTTTAAATAGAATTCGACATGAGTTTATAGGAAAAAAAAATCTAACTTTCCAGTTATTTTATTTTTATTTCTTATTTTCAGTTCCAATTATTTTTTTCTCTCTAAAACTTTAGAACAAGATTTAAAGAAATTTCTACACTTGATTTGAAGGCAGCTTTAAGTTCCAAATTTTACAAAGTCATAAATAAGTGTGAGTGAAATTTTGGATCCATTGAAGTAAATTGCAAAACTCTCCTTGACTTCAAAAAGTTCAGGAATCTAAGCTGTGTTCTCTTCCAAAAATTTCTTTAATATCTATATTCTCCTATCACTGGCATGGAATTTCTCCACATTAACCTGTACATTTCTCTCTTTCTTGATGTGTATGTGTACAGGGAGAAAGACAGAAGCAGAACTATGTATGCTAAAGCACAGCATCTAAGATTAAGGGGTTTTTTTTCACTAAACATGATAGCAGTAAGGGAACTGGCCAAAGCTGCACTATAGGATCTTTGATAGGTTGTGGCAATCACGGGAAGTTTCTGGTGACTGATAAAACGCAAAAATCAGAGCCAGGAAGAGTAAGAAGAACTAAGGAACTACAAAACAGACATCTGCATGTCAGTGAGGAGGTTATGGAGCAAATTCTCCTGGATTCTTTATCTAAGGCATATGATGGACTCAATGTGACTGACTACAATCAGAACCAATTCAAAAAGGGCAAACTCTGCTTGAGCAACTTAATAACTTTCCATAATGAGACGATCAGCTATGCAGCTGATAGGAAAGCAGTGAATGCCATTTACCCTGTCTTTACCACAGTTTTCAGAGTGGTTTTCTATTGTATGCTTTAAGCAAAATGGTGATATGATTTCAGTAGGTGGACTATAAGGCAGGTGGAAAATTTGTTGGGCTGCTGCACTTAAAGGATTGTGGTCAATGGCATGAAGTCCAGTTGATAGTGGTGTTCCTTCGGGGTCATTACTGGAGGATATTTTTATTAAAAACCTGAACAAAGAGCCAGAAAGCACCACAAGGGAGTCTGTGGAAAATCGCAAAACCAGGATGCTCAAGGGCAGGGCTGCTGTTCAGGCAGAGAACAAGAGGAGTCTCTCCATCAAGAGACTGGAGAAATGGGCTGACTGGAAACTCAGCAAGTTAAAGAAGGGCAAATGCAAGTCCTGTGGGATGGAATATCATCTGAGGCTGCACAGGGCCTCTCTTGAGAAATTCTTCTTTCCCATACAAACTATGAAAACAAGAAGATAATGGTCCTGCACCTGCTGTTTTTCCTGACCTGTTTTGATTCAAGACAGAGTGTGTTTTGGAACTGGGTGTTGTAGGACTTCAACCAATCACCCCGGGGGGTGGGTGACCACTGTCCAATCACCTAATGGGTTCTTACCATATATAAAGGGAAATACAACAATAAACTTGGCTTCTGCTGCTTTTGCTGCCTCTCACTGCACTGGCTCATGTGCTCCGTTCTGGGTACAACAGTGACAATCATCAGGTAACAAAACTGGTTGGGAAGATCAGTTGTGCAGAAAACTGAGCAATGAAGGTCAACTGCATTATTAGGCTGCTTTAAAAAGAGTAAGGTCAGCAGATGAAGGGAAGTGATTCTTCTGGACACAGCACCTGAGACTGCATCCAGAGTATTCTGTTCAGTTTTGGGACCCCTTAAACAAGGAAGATTTTGATAAATTGGACACGTCAGCTTCAGGCACACAACATAAAAAGAAAGGCAGGGCAACATGGGTAAGTAGAGAAGACTAAGGGAGTGGATTTACTGCTGTCTTCAGCCAGCAAAATATTCTCAGAATATTTTATTCCTCTAGATATCACACAATTAAATGTTTAATCCATTTTTCTTCACATCATTCCAGGACATAAACACTGATCCTACTAATTCCTGTACCTGTATTGGCCTGGACTGGCTGACTTGAAAGCAGTTTTGCAGAAAATGACTCAGGGACCCATGGACAACAAGCTGACCACAACCCATCAATGTGCCCAGTGCCAAAGGAGACCAGCTGCCTCCTGGGCTGCATTAAGAGCATCACCATCACGTCAAAGGAGGTGATCCTTTTACTGTGAGCATAGTCAGACACTGGCACAGGTTGCCCAGAGTGGCTGTGTAGTCTTCATCCTTGGAGATATTCAAAACCTAACTGGAAAAAGACCTGGGAAACCAACTATAGGTGACACTGCTTAGACATCATCTCCAGAGGAACCTTACAGCCTCAAATAATCCGCAGTTCTGGAAATAATATAGGCAACAACTTAAAACCTTCAGCACGCCAGAAAATAGGAAGATTATCTCTTTCCTGTAACATTCATGTTCTGAAAACCATACAAGCAGATTTAACAGAATAATTGATTCAAGAAGTCAATAGGGTTTCTTAGAAAATCCACTTCCACTGTGCCGATAAATCCTTTGATAAAACATACCTTCATGGGCTTTGAAACAGAATTAATAAGAATCTCTTTGAAATGAAAAAGACTAGTTTAGTCTGACAAAATATCAATAGCAAGCAGGACCATTTTATATGTGGCACTAAGTCACTGAACAAACACAATCATTCTACTTCAGAAGACCATTCATTTCCACAATCATCTTCCTGTCTAGGGAGTCAATAGGAGCTTTACCTGGAACAGACATGTTCTACCTCATGCACTATTTCCACATGGGCTGCAAGAAAACAACAGGCAAAACAGAGAAAATGCACTCTTATCTGATTTTGGGGTTTTTGGCTAATCTGGATCTTTAGAATAGAGCATGGACTTCACTTACTACCTACAAACACTCCTCAAAAACCTAAACTTAACTAATACTTCTCTGAAATTTTCCCTTTCAAAAAAAAACACTTTAATTAAAATCAAATCAAATCAAATCTTCCCAAATCCCCTAAACCATCTAAATTATTTCCTATAAAAATGAAAGGTTGGAGGAACTTTTCAGTAAACAAGATTTCCTTGAACTAACAACACTTTTTCCTTTACAGAAGTTTTACACAGTAGGTTAATTGAAGATGAGCAGTTTATTTGTGATACAGGTAGAAAGAAAATGGATTAAAAGCTATGGTACAGATCTAGTAGAAGCAGTAAGTCTAACAAACGAGTTTAAATTATTTCTGAGGGTATTTGTCTTTAGCCGTTAATTCACTTATTATGATTTTGGAATCTACTAAATTCTGAATGCTCAGTTCTGTAAGAATATGATTCCTGTTAAAACTTGTGTATTAAGATTGGTTATTATGTCATAATGAATGTCTCATTACCACGTAAGTTTCTGAACTTCCTGCACAAAAAACATACTCCATTGTGAATCATATAAAAATTAAGGAAAATCGTTAATATGGCACATTTTACATTTTAAGATACTTGTTAGTATGATACACTTTGTTAAGTAACACATAGTTTTTCCATGTAGTATTTTTTAATTTTTAGAATAGGTCTTTTGTGTTTGGAAATCTGCTGTTTTTAAAGTAGGCTTAATGGGATGTATTACAGAGGAAAAGACAGTAATTATTTTTTTAGTCAACATTTACATTTTCCTTCTCCATACAGGTGATTCATTTGGAATACATTGTCTGAATCTGCACCACTGATTACTCTGTATGGGAAAACAAGATCCAGGAGTTTATTATCCAAATCAGACAGCACCTTTTAATGTAACAGATAATACCATGAATTTAATGTTAGATAACAGTCTTGCAGCAGCCATTGCCTGTCTTATATATTAAGGAAAAACAGAAGGTAAGAAATGGTGAAGAAATAGTAATTTGTGCAAATTGAGTGCAGGAAGTACAGGATAGGGAAGGCAGAGAAATAAGAGGAAAAATATGCCTAAACTGAAACTAAAGTAGGAATCAACAAAAAAAAAAGCAGAAAACAAAGAGAAAATGTAAATAATGCTGGAATTATTCAGGATAAAAAATTATTTTGATATACAAGAAAAAATATACACAATCGTATGTTGGCAGAAGTTTTCTGCCAGACCGCAACAAGTGTCCAAACGGAGACAGGATTAATGTAATCAATAATGAAACTATGAAAAAAAAAAAGTAAAATTCAGAGATTCTTTTTTGCCTCTATCATTTTAGTTTTTGGGTAGATTTTGCAAATTAACAATGTGATGTTATCTCATACTTGCAGATTTAATTTTCCCATTTTATGCAGTTTCTGTGATCTTACTACTTCTTTAACAAGCCTCATGGTGTTACCATTTTGGTTCCGCTCTTCTGAGCAGTAGAAAGGTGATACCCTCAAATTTCCCCCATTCTTTTCCAATCTAATTTCTATTTCTTTCTTCTGCCACCACTTTCCTGTACAGCTCATTTCCTTTGAATTTATCTTGAACTAGGCCCAGAAGCAATGGGCACAAACTGAAATACAGAAAGTTCTCTCTGAACAGCAGGAAACACTTTTTCACTGTGAAGGGGACCGAGAACTGGCACAGGTTGTCCAGGGAGATGATGGAGTCTTCATCCTTGAAGACACTCAGAAGTGCACATGGTCCTCCATCACCTGCTCTAAGTGGCCCTGCTTGAGCAGAGTGATTGGACCAAATGACCTCCAGAAGTCCCTTCCCACCTCAACCATTCCAAGATTCCGTGACATCTCATTTCCAATTAGTTTGTTCAATCTTCCTTTCATATTTTTTCAATTTAACTTATTTTATTCAGTTCTTTGCCTCCATGTACTACTCTGTATACTACTTTGTCCTTCTAACAACCATAATTCTGATTAATCATTGGGAATGTTCCCAAAGAAATGGCTGAAGGAAATTCCTTTTCAGAAAAAGAGAATTGTCTGCGAAAGTTAGAAATATAATAGCCCAAACCAACTCCACGTGGTGGGACAACTGGTCTCAGTACAAGTGAAATCTTCAGGATAGAGGGCATGAAGGACAGACATCTAGGTGAACATTTAAATCATAATTAATACACTTTTTTTCCTCTTTTCATAGAAGGAAAACCTTAAGAGTTTAATTCTGCAGATGAAAGATGACCTATTCTGTGAAGACATCACTTTAGCCTCAACCAAAGTTGCTCCTGAAATGTGAAATGTGGTTATTCTTCCGCTCTTACATGAGAATGGTAACCATTACTGTATTTATCTACTGAAATCCTATTTGCAATATTTTCTTCTTCCAAATCTTAATGTGATATTACTTTCATGCATGGCATGATTGTTAACTGAGACTTTTTTGGGTTTTTTCTAAAGATTGATATAATCTGTTATGCTTTTTCTCCCCATATTCATATGAGAGAACCATACAAAATCAAGCTGAGTTCAACTGGGTGCCTGACGTTATACAAGAGGAACAGTGGAACAGGGGTCTGAATAATGAAGCTCCAGAACAACCTAGGGGCGTAAACGTGGGGGGCATCAGCCTGTGGGATTCGCGTCACCAAACCCTTTTGTTTGTATAAAGTAGATGTCAATATGAGAGTTAGCCAGGCTAGCTACCTGACAACCCTGTTGTCAGTTTGGGAAGAAATTGGCACTTTGAGGACATAGCTCATAATTTCAGAAGTCTACTTCAGAATAATACAAACTGTGCACTAGAAGTACTTTCTTTTAGCTTTGAATATAAAGGACACAAGGGAAGCAGCTTGGGTGTAGATATTTAAAAAGTTGGCACCAACGTTTGGTCAGCTGAACCCTACAAGTTCTGTTGTAGTGTTGGATCTGCAGTTAAAATTTATTGCAGTCAGAGGATTTAAAGGTGTTAATGTATTTTCCTAAGCTTTACTAAACAGTAGCGCTTAGGAGACGGCATAAAGCTATATTAACAAGATAATATGCTGTATAAAAAAAACCTTCAATGGAAAGCACAAAGTTACTGAAATGAATTATACATTCCTCAGAAGCTCATTTGGCACAAGAAGTTGTGACTCTAGTCTTCATTTGCTAGCTAAGGGTCATTTTCTGTTCTCTGTGTGTTCCTTGATTATTTCTAAACAGTGTTATGCTTCAAAGCTTAAAAAACACCTTATGCCAATATAATTTTGCACTTACTAGAATTGATTTTGTTTTACAGGTAATGGTCCAGAAACAAGAAGTCTCTTACCACATCTAATACAAAAGCATCTTAAATGTTCAGACAAATCTTCCGCATCATGCTACAGCAAGCACAGCACAAGAAGGCATATTTCCCACGTCAGAACATTCCAGCTAAACCTCCGATCAACTATGAAGCCTACAGGAAGGCGACATGCAGAGAAATACTTGGCTTTGTACCCAAAGAAATTAGCATGCAAACCCTGATAAACAGAGCCACGATTTGAAAGCTGGTGTCCTGAACCACAGCAGGTTAGAAAGGCCTGTTCTAGACAAAGAAAATTAAAGGTTGTGTTTATCTTTATGCCAAAATAAGGCTTTAGCAATTTAAAAGTCCAGACTTTGCAAACACAACATAGGTTTTCACTTCTCTTTAATTTTCCCAGAGATTCACCACCTTCTGCCATCTCAGTAAATCTCTCTTCTAATCCCTTCAATCACTAAACTAGTGATCTGTGTAACCTCAACCCCATGACAGAGAAAACTGTCTTCTTGCAATAATACTTGCAGATTATATAAACTCTCTTCTGGGCTTACCACCAAAGAGAGCAAAAAGGAGAGGAAAAATACAAGAGGTATCTTCATAACAAACAACTGAATAAAGAGAATATATACAAGATGACCTTGTTTAAAGAACTGTGAGGGATATCACAGTTGAAGTCTAGTACTAAGACTGTTGGAATCACAGCTTCCTGGTCCTGAAATTAATTTCTTATTTAGTCTCCTTCTCTTCACCAGTCTTTACATTCAAAAAAGGGAAACATAATTTGGCCCAATTTCTTGCATCCCTTCAGCAAGGATCTGTGCAGTTCTTTTTAGCTAAATGTTAATTGTGAAGTCACTAGAATAACCTGATTTATTTCAAGTTTATGAAAGAAGTATCCCTCATTTAAAAAATCTAATAGGTTAGGCACTTTATGAATAATTAAATTGCAGCAGCAGCTGAATCAGGACTTTTTCTGGGTTTTCTTTTATCATGGCTGCACATAACAGATGAGATTTTGGTCTCTCACTGAATTTTCATGACACTAGTAAACAATTTAAATCTGTATGTAAAGCCCAACCTGCTTAAGAAATGAAACAGCACAAGAAGAAAACTACCCTGGTAGTAATGCAAAAGCACCTTGGTTGGATTTGTGTTTATTCTCTACAGGACAAAAAAGGATACTACAATAAAAACATTCTTAGCCTGAATTTATGCCTCAAGTACACACTTACATTTCACTATCAGAGTCTGCAATACATTTGTGTGCATTGTCCAATTCTCTGAATTATCTTGTAAATAGGGTGATTTTATCTCCAGTAGCAAGACAACCCATTGTAATATATAAAAGTAGTAAAAATAAATGAGAGAACGGAACAGCCTTATGATGGACACAAGAAAATCAACATACAGAGCAGTTTACTGGAGAAAAGAATTTGCATAATTAGGTAAAATAAGTACTGGGCCATTTCAGAGCAGCATACTCAGATCACAGAATTTGCTGCTTGCAGCAGACAGGTAATAAAGGTACATGTATTTTCTGAGGTTGGTGACTAGCTGACAAAATACAATCCTATCACAATTCTCCAAAACACAGTTAATAAAATATTCTATAAAACCTATGATAACTGTGCCGACTGCATAATCAAGGAAAAAGCATTTTGATTAAGTTAACAATTGCAGCAAAAAGGCTAAATATTTAGATCTGAACATGCTTTCTTTATATCCATACCTTCCCTAAAAATGTCTTCCTTTCCTCTCCAGAGGGATGGGTGACCTCCCCTCAGATGTGCATAACTACAGTTTATTAGACACTCTCAAATCAAAAGATGGAATTTTATTTCTTAATGCTGAATAAAAACATTAATATGAACCTTATGGAAAATGCTTTAAAAGCATTTCCTGCATACAGAAACAAAGCATCACAAAAGCATTGCCATCACTGAAAAAAAATAAAAAAATAAAAAAAAATCTGTAATTGTCATCATGATAAAAGAGAGATAAATCAAAATACTTTTTAAATTACTGTGATACTTGAAAAATTATTTATGTGGAAAATGACATAGAGTAAAACAATTTTAAATAAATTTTAGAAAACAGGACACAGTATATATGTGTAATAGATAATTCTCCTGTTGCATTAATCAAATTCCATGAAGAAAAAATGTCATCTAGAAGAAATAATATACAATTTTGATTCTTCCAGACAATTTTTCCTAAAAAATGAATCACAGAATGAATGAATCACATATCATAAAAAATGAATCACATATCATAGAATCACAGAATCATTTAGGTTGGAAAGGATCTTTAAGACCATCAAGTTCAACCACTAACCTACCAAGTCCACCACTAAGCCAGTGCCACCTCTACTTGTCTTTTAAATACCTCCCGGGATGGTAACTAAGCTACTTCCCTGAAGAGCCTGCTCCATTGTTTGGCAGTGCTTTTGATAAAGAAAAATTTTTTAATATCCAATTTAAACCTCCCCTGGTACAACTTGAGGCTATTTCATATTGTCCTATTGGTTGAGTGTTGGATTATCATCTTGACATAAAGATTTCTTAATAATTACTTTTTCAAAACAATTGAAAAAAATTAATGGGTGATACTGCAGAAGATTAATCCTTGGTTTGATATGTGGTTCTCTGTATTATTTAACCACACATACCCATAAAGTAAAATTTCTAGAGTCTAGAGACCTATCATTATGATTTCTATATGACTAATATGACATTTGTATGTGATCATCTCGTTTTGATGAATTATTTTTGCAAAATGTTTGTGACACAAGAGAACAGTAATAGGTTTTAATTATTATTTTGTTAAAAGAAGATTATGAGGATGTGTCAAATTTTCTGATGATTAACTTTGCCTGGTATTTCTAAAGCGTTATAATCTTCCTCTATCTTTGGCTTAACAATGCTTTTTAAATATGTCTATATTTTACAGAGAAACCAGTGACACAGTAAGGAATAAAAAACTGTTTCTGTCTCATATGGGCTGCAGGCTCATGAAAGTAGAAACTCTCTGTTTAAATGAGGTTAAAGTTTTCTCACTGGTTTGTAACAAATTTATGTTGTATGTTACACCACTAATTCTGTTAAAAACCAAAAAAAAAAAAAAGGAGAGAAAACATAGAATCTATAGTTGTTGGAGAGTAACAAACTGCAACAAAAACAACTTAGAGATCATGCAGTGCTATTGCTTCCTTCCTGGAGAGCTGAATTTCCTACCGAAAGATCTTACCAGACTCTGATTGTGAAAGGCAGCTGACTCCTACTGACAGAGCAGGACTCTGCAGACAAGGAGGTGCCTCTGTGCTCTGGGATGGGTCACAGAGTTACCATGGATGAATTTGGGAGAATCATGGGAGAGCCAAGAGATACCACCATGCTGAGAAAAGGAGAGTTAAGGGGATTAATTTACCAAAGGAAGACTTCAGCACTCTGACTATAAGAAATGGTATCAAGAGGAAATATCCCCAAGACCTTTAAAACTAAGTCCAACAATGTTAACGCCTGACTCAATGATCTTAAAGATCTTTTCCAACCTAAAGAATTCTATAATTCTGTGATTCCCTACTGACAAAAGAGGACTATCTCCTTGCCTCCTCTCTTGTGTCAGCTCAGACCTTTCCATGAGCTGACTCAATGCTCTGAGCCAGCAAGGAAACATCTATGTCTTTCTGCTGACTTGAACTGACTCACTAGTGGGTCCACCAAGTACAAAGGCAGAGCAAGGAGTAGCCAGGAGGCCAGGAACAGATTATGAGACAGAAGTAGGAGTAAAAAACAGGAACTTGCCTTTTTCAAGGATGTTAGCACTGCTCAATCCACCTGGTGAAATCCCAGCCTCAGTAAGAGCAAAAGGCTTCAAATTGTTATCCATTTGCTTGGTATGGAAGTGGTTGGTGGAAGAAACACTGTGTTTCTTCTGCCTCCTTCTCTTCCTCCTGCAACACGCTGCTTGGCAATGCTCACTGTTGAATTCACTGCAAGCATAAAACTATGTTGGTGCCAAGATTTAATTTTCTAGGTACCTGCTAAAAGGCTTAATTCAATGCCTTTTCAGCAAAGATTCCAGGGAAATCAAACCTTCATTATTCAGCTCAAAACCGACAAGCTAAAAGCAGGTTTTGCAGGTGGAAGATATTTTACTGCATTTCTTAAAATTTCAGATTTGATACTTCCATAGAGTTCTTAGCATAGATGCTTGTGTAATAGACTCTTCCTCCACATGGGAATTTCTTTGGTAGCAAAAAATTGGCATTCTTCAAATGGCACATGCACACATCAATGTAGAAATGCAATGAAGGTTAAAAGATTTAAGTCATACTGTGTGCTTCAGAAGCAAAGGAGAAATCTTTCAAAAATACAAACAATTTTATGGCCAGACTCCAAACTGGCCATGTTTACTTGTTGTTGAATGAGCAAGAAATTGTGAGTCCCAATTCTGTATCATGGAGCAGCTCTAATTGAATGCTCAGCAATATATTGTAGCTACCAGAGACTACATGAAGGAAGAACAGGAGACAAAGCAGGAAGAATAAAAGCAGGCTAAATAACATTGCTTTAAACACAGTTCTCCAGCGCCTTTTACTCTATGTTGTGGTTATTGTTCTGTTCATTTTCCTTCTCAACTCAATTACAGTAGGTCCAGCCAGGTGGAATGTAGGCATGTGGGATGAATAGCTTCTATGTACTGCAGTTCTTTTGTGATTCTATTAACAACTAGAAGGACTTGCCCAAAGGGAGGTATTTTAGTTCATCCCAGTAACATCCATTTTTCATCCCACAGCATCCATTTTCTGGTCTGTAATTTTTTTTTCATTTTCCTGAACCAAAATCTTTCTGTTGTATAAATAATTTACATATTGCCAGAGATCCCAACTGTTTTAATTAATTGCTGAAATTGTCATTCCTTTTGTCATCTACACAGCCAGGAAAGTCAAAGTTAGGTCTCACTGCTATCACACAACATATCTGAGTCTGGGTAATTAAGAGCTGTAGGGGAAACAAATTTTATAAGGAATTCCGTCTATTTTCTCTGGTTTCACTCACAGGGAAAGGAGGGCAAACGTTTTTTGGAAATTAACCAGTCTTTCTGGAGTTGAGGAGAATGTTGTTGTATATAAACCCATTAGTGAAATACAGTCCTCTATACCATCCCTGCTTGTTTGCAGACAGGACAACAAGTCCCATTAACTCTCTCAACTGAAAGAGAAAAATCATGCACATTCTCTTTCTTCTATTCATTGCAAATTCTCAGAAAAAAAAAAAAAAAACCAACAACATTGCCAGCTTTCTAAACAGGTTGAGACAGTATGGGACAATTCTGAATTTGCATCACCAGAGAGGTCTTCCTTTTATGAAATTACTTGGATTCCTGAATATACATCAGAAGCTCCTAACTCTGTGTATTGGATTTCCAAGGCAAGGTTTTGGTAGCGATGGGGGCTACAGGGGTGGCTGTGAGATGCTGCCAGAAGCTTCCCCATTTCCGACAGAGCCAGTGCCAGCTGGCTCCAAGATGAACCTGCTGCTGGCCAAGGCCAAGCCCATCAGCAACCGTGGTAGCTCCTCTAGGTTAACAGACTTAAGGAGAAAAAAAACTACAGAAGAACAGCAGAGAGAGGACTGAGAATATGTGAAAGAAACCACTCTGCAAACACCAAGGTCAGTGAACGAGGTGGGGAGGAGGTGCTCCAGGTGCCAGAGCAGGTTTGCTGGCACGACCTGTGATCCTCTGGGAAGGACCCACGCTGGAACATTTTGTGAAATACTGCAGTTTGTGGGAGGGACCTCAAAGGGATCACAAGGTAGAGAACTCTAGAGTGAAGTTCAGTCCAGAAGGGAGACGTTGGTGGATGTTTTTAAGATTTGCTTTTATTTCTGATTACCCTGCTCTGGTTTGATAAATAATTTCCCCAACTCGAGTCTGTTTTGTCCATGACAGTAATTGGTGACTGATCTATCCCTGCCCTTATCTGGACTCATGAGCCTTTCTTTCATCATTTTCACTTCCCAGCCCAGCTGAGGAGGGGAGTGACAGAGAGGTTCCCATGGGCACCTGGCATTCAGACAGGGTCAGCCCACCACACCCTGGCACTACCATGAAATTCTTGATGCCTGCTCAGAATACAGCTCTACAATACCTTAAGCTGACCCAAGCTGCAGTACAGTATCGCTGCCAACCAGATGCGCTTCCTCATGTCCTTGTTGGTGGTTCATGAAGAAAACCATATTAAACCAACTAAAAGGAAAATTTGGGGGGTTTTGCCAAATCAGTTTCCTGAACAGATTCTCTATGTGGTCACAAGTGTTGATTCCTCTGCTTGACAGAGGACAAGATCACATGCCCACAACGTAGGACTACCCAGGCCTGGATTTAGACTGTTCTCATCTCATTCTAGCTCAAACTGGATTTAACCAAGTAAACCTGGGTACTGAACACAGCCCAGCCACAACCACATGAAGATTTGGATCTGCTTATTTCCTCCGAGGGCAAGTACTTGGAGTAAGCAGCAAGAAATGAAGTGTTAAAAGGATCAGTCTTTTATTTCACATCTGCATTCATGACTTCGGAACAGAAAACAGCATTGAAAGCTGCAGATTATAGAGTTATACAAATCAAAGACATAACATCATACATACATAGAAAACCAACTGATTTTGAAAAGGGCAAGAATAAATATGGGATGACATTTAGTAACACTAAATGGAAGGTTAAATATTAAGAGATGACTACTAATTATTTCTAATTTCAGGTGTGATCTCAGATGCAGGGGGATGAAAAAGCCATGAGATCACTAATGGATGACAAAATGTGCATGAGCCACAAATTCGATACAGTTATGAAAAGAGACACAGTAACATAAATGCAGGAGATACTGGGAAATACAAATGCCCTTGTAGAAGCTGCTAGTCAATTTCTTTGCCTTTTTTGAATTTTTTTTTCAGTTTTGTCTATATTCATAAAAGAACAGCACAAGGGTGAAAAGCTGAATTCCATGCCTGGGCACCAAACCAGTCCTTAAGAAAAAAATTACTCCAACGTGTCAACTGCCTTTTGTACAGCATCTCATCTACCCTAACCCTAATAACACTCCAGCTAAGGTGAACAAAGTGCTTTGCCATGACCAGTCTGGAAAGCAGTGTGTGACAACAAGCACCTCAACTGCAGTGAGAGCTGTCCTTCCTGCAGTCAGCAGAGACTGGAGAAAATATGAGGGCAGTCTGGCAAAACATCTACAATGGTAATATGGACATTCCCAGAGTTGGAAACTCGGTCACCATCTGTATTAACAGATGAATAAGCATTAAAGACAAGAATTACTTTGCAGTCTCATGCTACTTTATTGGAGTTTAAAAGAAATTGGTTTGTCCAAAGTCATAGACAAACAAAACTAGGACCCCGTTTTTCTGCCATAAAACTATTCATCGCTATCCAAAGAAAACTGCAGATTCTAGTTTCCTTGTTGCAAGGAAGACATGAACAGTTTTAACATTAAGGGGGTGGGAATCAGTGTTTGCATCCATTTTTCCTGGCATAATTTCAACAACCATCTGCAGAACATTTTGGTTTGAGAGCAACACAGAATCACAAAATTATTAGGGTAGGAAATGGTCTCTCTGGAGAGCATCCACTCCAACTCCCCTGCCAAGGCAGGGTCACCTAGAGCAGGTTACACAAGAACACGTCCATGTGGGTTTGGATTGTCTCCACATAGGGAGACATGCCACATAGGGCATCCCGGGCAGTTCCAGTGCTCCATCACCCATAATGTAGAGAACTTCTTCCTCACATTGAGATGGAACTTCTTGTGTTTTAGTTTATGGCCATTGCTCTGTGTACTGTCGCTGAGCACCACTGAAGAGTCCGGCACCATGCTCCTGGCATCTGCCTTTAAGATACCTATAAGCATGAATGAGATCCCCTCTCAGTCTTCTCCAGATTAACCAAGCCCAGCTCCTGCAGCCTCTCCTCGTAAGAGAGATGCTCCAGACCCCCCACCATCTTTGTG
>VZRZ01006921.1:0-42684 GCA_013398175.1 Climacteris rufus | reverse complement strand
TTATCTTCCCTTTGTGGTCAGGCGCGCCTCGGCAGCTGAGGGCCGGCGAGGGCCCCTGTGCGGCGGGCGGCGCTGACGTGTCAGTGGGAGCGGCGGCGGCCCCGGCAGCACCATGTGAGTGAGGGAGGGTGGGAGGGACCGAGCGGGGGTCCCGTAGCCCCCCGAGCACCCTCAGCAGCCCTAACCCCCTGCTTTCTCCACAGGTCCAAGGTCACCTTTAAAGTGACGCTCACCTCGGACCCCCGGCTGCCTTACAAAGTGTGAGTGCCGGGCCGGCGCTGCGTGGGGCGGCGGGGAAGTGGAAATGGGGCGCATCGCGAACATAGGCGGCTTCTGATCTCGGCGGGGCATTCCTCAAGTGGGAATTGTGTTTGTCTCGCTCTGTGTAGAACGACAGCCGGTGTCCGTGGTTAGCCCTTCTCTCGGGGCTTTCCCACTTTGCCCCACTGCGTGCGCGTCTTTCACAGAGTCACGGAATCCATTGGGTTGGAAAAGACCTCCCAGATCATTGAGTCCAACCTTTTACCGATCACCACCTTGTCAATTAGACCACGGCACTAAGGGCCACGTCCAGTCCTTTCTTAAACGGCTCCAGGGATGATGACCCCATCACCTCTCTGAGCACCCTATTTCAAAGTTTGACAACCCTTTCAGTGAGGAATTTCCAGCTGATGTTCAACTTGAACCATCCCTGGCACAGCTGGGGGCCAGGTCCTCTCCTCCTGGAGGGGACACCGCTGCGGCGCTTAATCCCACATCTCTTGAGAGCTGCACATCTGCTGAAACTCAGAGATGTTCCCAATTTCTGATAAATACGTTTTTCTTGAAGCATTTCACACCCACCAGGAACCTATTCTCCCCTTGAATAGTGCTTGCACAGCTTTGCCAAAAGTACTGCTATTGCTAAAAATGAAGTTTCAATTAGTAGTTTAATAGCAGATAAAGTTGCTTTTCAGTTTGTTGTGGTGACCACATCTGCACGTGTGTTATGATTTCAGGTTAAGCGTGCCTGAAAGCACACCTTTCACAGCTGTCCTCAAGTTTGCTGCAGAAGAAGTGAGTAGAAAGCAATGATGTTGGGTTTTAAGATTTTAGACATTCTTGAAAACAAAAGCCTTTTTGATGGTAAAAACGCAGTGGTCAATTCAGCACAAGGAACTGCTATTGGTTACAGATGCACACAAGCTTTACTGGCCTCAGTCTGGGCCTGGCAGAACCTTTAGAATCCTAAACCTGGTGATCAGTGAACAATTTATCCATCAGCAGCTGGCATTGAGGTGCTTTCTGTTCTTCTTTGCAATTAAACTATTTTGTATCAGTGATGTAAAAATTTGTGACAGGAAAGGGAATTAAAAGATTGAATAGTGCTTATGTAGAATATCAAGAAATATCTTTAGAATTTTAATTAAACTCTTTCCATATTCAGTTCCACTAATTTCTGATTTTGGAAGACACACTGTTTCTGATTATGGAAGGTACTGAGATTAGGCTTATGGGCTGGGTTGAAAAAAACTGACTGAAGGGAAGACATGCATGATGTGTTCTTTGGCTTCGTGATGTTGATCTTTCATATGGAATCCTAAACCACTAGGTGTCTAGAAGATGTGTATTTGAAGACATGTATCTTGTTGTTTCAGTTTAAGAGACATCCACTGTGTGTGAACAGTAAAATCCAGTGTTCAGAAGTATGATGGCTCTCTTCATCCAGTTGGCAAAAAATTCAGCTGAGAGTCTGTTCTTGCAATTCCCCCTCTGACTTTTTAGGAAGACCTGGGAAATTCTGTGTTATTGAAAATTTCCATTTCTTCAAGCACTGGAATTTTAATGAAATAGTTAGGAAGGATAATGGACTCCATGTCCAGTCTCCTTATGTTGTTGCTGTTATGCCACTGTGTGACAGAAGTTCTTAGAGAAGCACAGCTTGTGGGGGGAGGTTGTGGATTTTTTTGTTGTAAATTTACTTGAAGAGAACACTAGACAGACTACTACATGCTGTTAAAGATACTTGATGATTTAATTGGGGTTTTTTACTATGTTTTCCCCAGTTATTTTTATTCTGAACTACTACAGCTTTGCCCACACAACCCATACATAGAGACCTAGACTGAAAAAATCTAATAAACAACTATGAAGAACCAGAAGCAATTGGAGTGGGACTAAGTAGTTGGAGGCACTGAGAGGGAGAGGCCACCTCTGATGGGAGGGTTGCTATTGAACCTGTTAACTTTACCTACTCGTGGAACCACAATGTTATTTGGTGATAGGGTTGTCTGAGAAATTTAGAGAATAATTACTGGCCTAAATATTCACATTTGGCAAACCATTATTTTAATTGATGTGAGTATTTTGAGTACCAATGGGAGTTTTGCTGTTTGACCTCATACTACTCTGGATCAGCCCTGAAGCTTTTTGTATCTCTGCAAAACCAGGCAGAATGAAGTGCTTTGTAAGCAAAGAGCAAAGAAAGACTCTTAAACTCTTCCCCAGGAATGAAGCCCCTTTGTGAACTGGCATTGAAAAGAATGAGAGATAATTTCTGTAATATACGAATGTTTTTTTGTTCCTTGAACTGCATAGCTTGACATTAACTTATGCAGTGTGTTGTGATTCAGGTTCCATTTTCACACTACCTTATATGGAATATATATGGAAAGGATCAAAATTAGGGCAAAGTTGGTCTCCAGGGGAGGAGCATTATGGTCTTAGTGATTAAAGCTCTTGGGGCTGAGAAGGATTTAAGTTCTGGCTATTTAGCTTTAGCAAGTTTCTACTGATACTTGTTTCAGAGTCTTAAAGTTTGGCCAAATCATAACCAGATTTTCCCTGCTTGGGAAAAATCTCATTTGCAGTGTGTGGTATCTGTTGGGGTTCTTTTTCCCTTCATCTGTTAGAGCTGCCTGGTACATGTCTCAGGTGTACATTTGCACAATACTTAGAAAAAAATCTGCATTCCATTTGTGAATTTATTGCTAAAATAGTCATTCATGTCCATTAAAGTTAGCTATAGCTATAAATCTGAAGGAAGTCTTTTCTCGTTTTTTTGTACCTAAATCAGCTAAAATTATAATTTAATATTCCTCATCTATTTTCTGCTTTTACTATGTCTCTTATGCTATTTTGTGCTACTCTTATTTCCTTTAGTTCAAAGTTCCTGCAGCAACAAGTGCCATTATAACAAATGGTAAGAATACAGTTTATATGTCTTTTTAATAGTTTTTATTGAAATTTCTGTGAAAGGTTATTGATAAATCAATAGTGTCGTATTTCACAACCTCTACTGTAGAAGCTCTGTTTCTCGGTATGGACGGAGGGGATGGATGGAGACGAGAGATCTCTTGATTCAGGTGTTAGAACAGGAGGTTTATTGTGGAGGACTTGGGGCTGCAGAAGCAGCATGAGGCAGGCCAGAAAAATAGGAGAGAGAGAGAGAGAGAGAGAGAGCTAAGAGAGGTAGGCCGGCGATGATCCAAAAAGAGAGCGAGCTCTTCTTTACAGTGTCATAAAAACTCTTCTCTGCTGAATATTCTTATTTTCACTAACCAGTCTAATACAAGATACAAATCCTATATCATTTACATACAGCCTATAAGAATCATTGTTTTATCACACTACTTTACATTTTATGACTACTCTTCCACTATCAACCAGCAGGGTTCACTATGACCCCTGCAGTAGCAGCAGGTAAAAGGTATTGTTTTCTAGTTACTGAGGTTTGTAATGTCAAAACTTGATTTCATTTCAATCTCCGTTTCTTTTGCTAGGTAATCATATTTATAGGGCTTTCCTGATTCATCTTCCCCAACACTCTACATACTGCAAATTGAATTTAATACTATTGCAGCATTATTTAAATTTCTTATACATGGAGTGAAGATATTAAACCACTAATTCAGTTTTGTCCAAATATATAGCTTGAACTTTTCTGTGCTGATGGTTTCTTGTTAGCTACCCTGCTAAGACTGGTTTTGGTTATAGGAAATAGCTGCATGATGACCTGTTGTAATAGTTATGGTTGGTGTATTTTTTGAGCTGCAAGTTTAATGTCTCATATTTTCTTTTTTTTTTCATTCTAGATGGTATAGGAATAAACCCTGCACAGACAGCAGGTAAGTTGCTGTAAATGAATCCCAGTATTTAAAACCTGTTACTTCTCTTTCAGACTCTTGTGTAGCACTTGGGGTTGTATAACATTTTTAGTTTTGATTTCTTAAATGGGAGAAGCATTACCCAGTAGCTGAAAACTAGTCATTACAGCGTGTAAAAGGTTAACTCCAAAGAATAGTCTTTGGTTTTTTTGGTTTAGTGTGTGTGTTTATTTAGATATGTGAAAGAGTGAGGCACTTCTGATCTTTAGAGCTTTGCTATTTCATGTGCAGTTTAAAAGCAATACTGTATTACATGCTATGGTAGTAACAAGTAACAGCAGTATTTTCCCCCTTGCTGTATCTAGTTCAGTAGTATTTGCTGTTTTAGCAGCACTTCTCATGGGATACCTTAAAAAAAATAGTTTTAAAGCAGGAACTCCAGGTGCTTTGGAAAGCATGTTTTCAGAAGAGGCGAGTTGGAACTAGATGACCATAAAGGTCTCTTCCATATCAAACCATTCTGTGATTTGGGCTGACAGCTCTCTTGTTCTCACCAAGGGATTCCATGTCAGAAATCCCTGATTTCAGCTGTGGAGGATTGCTATGAGAGAATAGTTTCTCTCTGTCACAGAAAAGTGTAAAGCTTTTCCCCATCACCTCCTGAAATACATGAAAACATAGTACAGACGTTGAATTGTACTAATAATGGCCTGCTGTCTGGCAGCAGATTCTGTGGACTTGTTGTTGAAAAGTTATACTTTTAAATTAATTAGGAAATAATTACAGTAGTCTAATCTTAAACCATTTGAGAAGAAAGTGGAACAGAATATCTTGATAGGTAAGAAACGTTCAAACGTTCTTTCTACTACGTACTAATAAAAATTACTTTGGTGCTCATGGAATCCAGTTATCCAGGGAAAACTGAATTATAGTTTTACTCCTGCTTGCAAACGTGATGCATGGTTGATGGAAATTTGCTGCTATGCTGGTTTTTGCATGAAATTCATGCCAGATCTCTTCTTATTTATGCCCTCTGATCACCAGTCATTATTGAAGGCACCACAGAAAAAAAAAACAAAAACCAGCGTCGTATTATCAGCACACTTAGTTAGGTGACCTAAATCGTATATAGTACATTCTTGCAGAGCATATAATAGTATCTGATGGTTAGAAGAACAGTTGCTTGACATTAGTTTGGGGAATTTCTTAGTGTTGTAAAAGAAGCCATTTAAGTATAGAGACCCATTTCTGAGGTCTGTGGTTGCATCAACTGGAGGCTTCTGTCCTTGCCTTAGGACAGCTGGATTGTGGTTTGGCAGGTGTATTGCCTGAGGCAGACACCTTGTCATGCATCAAGTGCATTAAAAACAGATAATAAGTCTAAAAATTTAGTTTAGTTACTAGATCATCACTCATACATAAAGCCACTGATGAATATTTAGCCAAAATGGGTAAAGTTGCTTAAGGTGTACTTATGCTGCTTCTCTTTCGCAAGAGTATACCATCATTTTGTGTTGTGTAGCTCAAATTAGTTGTTGCTTAATTCTGCAGAATAAATGTATTTAGGGCTACTTGGCTCCTGAATGAAAGCATCCATATAGTAGTTCATTATACTTGCAGCTGGGTATATTGAAGTCACATCTCCAGTTGATTTGCTTTACCCCTCCTGAACTCTTATAAGTACTGAGTAATTACTCAGTAGCACAAGACAGCATTTCATAATCAAGGAACAGGTAAATCAAAAGCATCTACGTGCAAAATGTTGTCACTGTCTTAATCTGGAAAGGTAAAATTAGCCATATGTAGTACATTTTTTTTTAGCATAGGTGGTACCATTGTCCTGACAGTGTTGTATGATGTTGCCCTTAACTGGGAAAAAAACCCAAAACAAAACAGCCCACAATAAAAGAAACTCCCAAAATAAACCCAAACAAAACAATCAGAATACAACCTACACCAAACCCAGGCTTCAGACCAAAATCCTTACTCAGTTTACAAGTAAACATGTATAATTTAGGTATAGTCTTATGTTCAGCCTCATTAATTGGTATCTCAAAATAAAGTGTACTTTTTTCCCTTCTTTTTTGTTTTCTTTTCATATATTGAAGTTCCTACAGATGGAACAGTTTCTTTTGTCTTCAGAAACTTTCAAAATAGGATACACAGGAATAAAATTTTAGTAATCCTTTGGGATTTCAGAGGTTTTGTACTGTTCCATGATTTCCCTTCCTTTCTGCATAAAAACACTCAAGTATGACTTTCATTTTCCTTACATGATTTCATGGAGCAGGGGAAATGAAAGCTGAAAGAGCTAGGCTTAATACTTAATCCCTATATTGATTTAAATTTTAAATCCTTGATATTTCAGGGAATAATATGCCATAACTTTAATAAAACCAGTGTGATATTAATGATGGAAACAGACTGAGAGGTGGGAACTGCTGTCTCCATGAGATGCTGCTGTGCCCTGTTTTAAAAGTTAAGAATTTTATGATAGCCATTCCATCACCCAGTATGGATGCTTTAATCTCAATTAGTAAGATTAGTATGCAGTTGTCTGGTTTGCTGGTGGTGACAGGTTGGCATTCAGTGGGCTTTATACATCTCTTCAGTACGTGGTCCTGGCAGATCTCTGAAACAGGATGTCTTCTGATAACACATCTGCCTGAATTGATTTTCTAGTGCTCATTATGTTGAATGTGTAGAATGGTTTTGATCCTGATCCATATGCTGGAGAAGTGGAGTTTAAAAAGTGGTAGCTTTTTCTTAATAAGTGAGCAACTTAAACAGATGTCAAGTATCTTAGTCTTATTTATGAGAGCACTCTACATGCCTGGAATGGGATGCCTGGGAGAAAAATATAATTAATCTGTTTTAAAAGTTCATGCAGAGTTGAAGAAGAAGAGACAGATATTTTATTGTAGAATCACATGCACTCCATTTTGTGCAGTAGTAGTATGAGGTTAAAAAAAAAGTTCCATATAGTAATTAAATAATAACATCACATATGGTTTCATTTTCAAATGTTATATTTAATAGGAGGAAATAGCAAGCTGAATGACAGTTCTGAATACATGAAGAAATTATTCTAGGCATCTAAGTATTAGAAACTTCTAATTTTGTATTATGTCATCTTGAAAAGACTACCATGACTAAGACAATGCAGTAATAAATATGAAGTTCAAGGGGGTTTTTTTTGCTAAAATGAGACTAAGTACAATTGAGGTTCTGAAGTTAGAAGCCAATAAGCACTGAACCAAGGAGAGAAGTTAAAATGAATGAATGAATGCACCTCAAGATAACAAAATAAGTATGGAAAAGTAAAACTTCATATTCTGTTCTTGAAATTACTATAGCATCTAAATTAAATCAGACATTCAAGTGTGGAACTGCAAAGTTTGAAACGCTACACTTTGCAAGGTGTAGCATTTTTATTTGAAAGTAAAGAGTTCTTTGGAGAAAGAGGGACAAGGTAAAATTCAATGGAAACGTGAAAAATCTATTTCTGGTATGTCAGAGGAATTACTAGAAGATGTTACACAGTGACCTAACATTGTTATCCTTTAAATACGTGTGTTTATTTGAGGTAATGCTGTATTTTCCAGGTTAGTAAAACATTCTGTTTTCTTTCTTTGTTTAGGAAATGTATTTCTAAAGCATGGTTCAGATCTACGGCTTATTCCCAGAGATCGAGTTGGGAGCTCATAACATCTCCTGAGAGCTGTGGAATAAGTGACATTGCTGTGCAGCAGAGGTCTATTTTGGAACTCCAAAATGCAACTAATGAATTGGACTTCTTTAAAGCAAGCAAAAATTACTTCCCAGGCTTTTTTTCTTTTTTTTTTGAAACAGAGATAAAGTTTCATTTTCTTGTTAAAATACATTAACTCATGCACTGATTCTTTCCTGACTAGAAGAAGAATGGGCTGATGGCTTGTTGTGTTGCTGTAAGAAAGACAGACTTCTCTATAGATGTTATTGACACCACAAGAGTAACCACATAGCCACTATCAATAGATATTTAAAATATTGGATTTTGTTGAGCCTGCTTTGTGAAAGGGGGAATTGTGTTATGATTTTGCTACAAAGAAATTTTTCCTACTGTATGCTAAAAGGGTTTTTTTTTCCTGTATACTTTTCTGAAATTGCTTCCATATTTAGGGGAGCAGCTTTCACCTGGTTCAAGTATTAAGCTCATGTAGAGGGAAATTTCAGGAGTTCGTTACTCAAATAAGTAAATAGCTGCCAAATGTTCCAAAGTAATTCTAAGATTGAATTGCTGCAAGTATTTTCATTAAAGGAGAGAGTTTTCTATGTTTTAAAACTTCATTTAGACATACTATGAAGTTAAATTAAACTCAATTTCAGAGAATTTGTGAAACCTGGTCTACTCTCATGAAGAGCCATCAACTGAGAAGGATAGCAATGTAATTTGGGATTGTGTAGGTACTGGTCAAATATGTCATTCCTTTTTCAGTAATACTGGTTCTTTCCAAAAGTCTTGTTTTGTTGCTGTCTGTTGCATAGAAAACATAGAGTTCTCTGAAATGTTTGTGCTCAGATTATAAAGGTGTACACTATCAGTTGTGTATTGCTGCTTTTCTTGATCTGGTTATCTACCCTGTGATTTAATGTATTTGACAAAATCTTACCATATTGCATTTTTTTTGTGTTTTACTGAGTTGAACAGAAAGAACAATGGGTATTGTAGTGCTTGATGAAATGAATATTGCCACAAATACAACTGTCCCGTGCAATCATTGTTCTTTAGAAAGATGTTGAGATAATGTGTCAGATAATGCAGAAGTACAAAATGCCCTTGAATGGGTGTAAATGGAGGATATAGATAAAAATCTTCAGAAATCAGTAATTGACTATAAATATCTTCCAAATTTAAGATAAATTGTAAAATTCTGTATTTTTCTTTAATAAACAGTTATATGAAAAAAAATACATTGTTCCTCTCGTATTCTTAATTAGAATTTGACAATAATTAAAAACTCTTCCACTTAACCTTGTATTCAGCATGCTTTGAGATTCATTTTAAGCCAGAAGATTGTTTTTGTGCAGAATTCTACAGAACACTGCCCCTGAAGGGCCAAGTGCATAGTTTCTGTTATCCAATGCCACAATATAATTAGGATGAGCCAAATTAATTGCTTGTGATTTTCAGCTGCAAATCTCTTGACTGAATGCTTGAAAAAGCGCCTGATACTGGAATATAACAAACAGGAATATTTTTTTCCTATCTAAAGGTGCAGTGTAGTTTTTTTAAAGGCCGTCATGGATAGATGCATTTTGAAACCAGAATGCCCTAATGTTCTATATAATTGAGGGTTATGTAAAAATGATTTCATGTGGTGGCTAACATTTCTTACACTGTTACTTAGGGTATAACACAGCATAAAGTATTTGTTTGACATACTGCATTGCAGGTAGTTTATGTAACATGCTAAGAATTTGTTCATTTGTAAAAATAACTGGTATTTTCAGTAATCTGTTCATTACACCTTTGTCTCAATATGGTCTCTAAAATCTGAACGTGGCTTTTCTGTTTGGTAAAGAGACTTTATTTCAGTGCCAAAATGTATTTAGCAGATGTTTGCAAGCTGACTTGACCTTTGCAAGTTTAAGTAGTGTTTAACATGGTTGTATGGGAAACCTTAAACTTCTAGAGCTTGGGAGTTGTTAGAAGTTTGTGGAAATGCTTTGCTTTCAGATTTGTAGTGGTTTGCCTATCCATACTTTATGGCATACTTTGGAAATCAGCTCTGCCTGGCATTTGTGTTGTTTTTGGCTCTGATTAGAACTTGACTGGTGTTAAACAAAAGGCTTGTGTTGTTTGTGATTCTCTTTATCTCACCTTTGCTGAAGTTAATTTGAAGGGTCTTTTTTTCTGTATTCTACATTTATAAAAGGTTGGCTGATTGATGTTACAAAGATATTCTGTGAAGAAATATTTTGGCAGAAACATAAATATGAAAACTCTAACCAAAACTTTCAAATACCTTGAATTGTTCTTTTGGTTTATACAAAAATCATAGAAGTTTTATTTTGATAGAACTTGAAGATATCATGGACATTTTTCAGGGAGGAAAGCACAATGATCTGTTGAAGTACAGAAAAACAGGAGAATGTGGAAAATGGCCCTGATAATCAGTTCTGCAGTAATATGGCTTTCTCCTTGTGTTAATGTCACAAAATCCAATTTTACTCTGTTTGGGATGAAAAGGCCATTTTCCTTTCTTGTTGCTACTAAGTAATAATCATAAAAATTGTTGACAGCAGGTCTCAAAAGTTGAGAGTTTGTATTCTTCATGTTTAGTTGGATGCTGAAAGCCCAGTTCCTGCTGCTGCTCCAGTGATACAGGGAGCAGTCAGAGCGAGAGAAAGAGCTGTCCCCGCACAACTGCACAGTGTGAGTGGATTCTGAAGGTGCTGGGGCACAGCAGTCCTTTGTATGGCAGATGTGGGTGGCCATCAAACAGAGCACTTTAATGGCTCAGTGGAAAAAGCTCTGCAGGAAAAATACTGCAGTCATCCTAGAGTGCTATGGATACTGTTCAGTGATTCTAGCAGGCGTGCTTAAGCTCCAGCTGGGTAAACCAGTCCATGAGCAATGCACAGTGTTCAGAGTTAAATACTGTATACCCAACAGTACATCTGGGTAGTGAATTTCAGCCACTGATGGAAGGTAAATACTGGGGAGTTTTCACAAAAGCAAGTGTGATCTTTTTGAGGCTAATCTTTGCAGGCTGCTTCTGATGTTAACAAGTTGGAGTTCTCCAGAGAGATGCAGAGTAGCTAAACAAATCTTCAGTTCTGAATGGCTCTCTGAGAAGGGTTTCTCTCTTTATTGACTAGAGAAAGCAACTGAGGCATTAATCTGCAGGGGCTAATGTTAACCCTTCTGAATACCTTCCCCAACTGGTACTTACCCCTCCCTTCAATATGGTATGTTATATACCTGTCCACTACTATACTGCCTACTCAGTCGTGTTTGATCTTGATGTTTAATGCATGATACGAAGTTCCCAGGGACTTGTTCAAAATTACAAAAACCTTTTTGCACTAAATGAAAACTGCTCTTTGATGTAATACAGCTAGTTGAATGCATTTTTTTGCGTTTTACAGCAGGTTCAGGACCATTGGTGGTAGTGTGAGGAAGGCTTGTAGTTTTTACAGAAAGCTTTGCCAGGTTAAATTTAGGTCTATTTACAAATAAATAATAAAATGTGTCACTGAAGAAGAAAACAAAAGATTCTACTACTTCATCTTTTCAGAGTATGGATTTGGTCTCCTTTATCTCTCTCAAGTGATTAAATGTTCCTGGCAAGCAGATTTTAAAGGGTTTCAAATGCATAAAAATAGCCACTAATAACAGGACCAGGTGCAGGTGCTCCTGTTCACTACTGTGAAGAAAATCCTGAGGCTAGGAGTAGGAACTGTCAGTGTCTTTCACTGCTGATAATTACCAGATGCAGTGTGTAAGAACTATACCCATCCTAGAGGCTTTTGATCATTATAATGGAGAAAATCACTCTGATTTTTGAACAATAGATAAATTTGTTTACAGACCTTGAAAGTAGTCTTCATCTGGTTGGGAGTGAGTAGATCAGTGTCTACAATCCCTGTCACTGCTCGTGAGATTTGACAGGAAGTAAGTCTGGAACAGTCTGGCCATTCAATAAGGTTTTGGACTTGTCCCTGTGGAATTCTGTCTCATAGGTGAAATGTGAACTGAACAGTGCAGCATCTTTATCTTCAGAAGACTTGACTATGATAAAAATCCATTGCTGTCTGATGAAGAGTTTAAAAGAAAAAGAAAAGAGGTGGGGGATAGTCTGTCTTACCTATTGAGTTATAAGATCATTTTGCAATTCCATTCTCACACTGTATGTCTTCTCATGGGAAAAGCCACAAGATTTTAGTAAATGTTTGCTATCAAACATCTTAGAAATTCAACTGTAGAGCTGTGGGCTATTTGTCAGACAGTAAATGTGAAACAAATAGATACATGAAGCATATCCACATCTAGGGAACACTTGCTATGGATGATAATAAATAGCTTGGTACTGATACTGACTCGTGCTTCTAACACTTTAAAAGCATCAGGCATTAGTTTGAACTGCCTTTCACATCTGTTTTTTTGTGAAGTGGTTCATAATACTTTAGATTGCACGCAAGCTTTGCCAGAGTGCTCTTAATCCTTACTACGGGCCAAACTTACTGCTATGACTTTTGCAGAGTTTAGGAATAAAAATGCTGCTTCTGCCCCCAGCTGCGTTTATGCAGACCTTGAATTTATATGCATGTGTAGGTAACTGATCTATGCAGCGCTCCTAACTCCTCCCCTGAGGAAGGGACCTGAAAGATCATCTGGTATCAACCTCCCTGCCACAGGCAGGATGCTTTCACTAGGCCAGGCTGATCTCAACCATTTTGTAAATTAACTTTTTAATGTTTAAATTGAAAACAAAAAGGCAAGGTTGGATGTAGCCAATCAGCTGGTGTTTATTGCAGTAACTTTTTAAACTGCATATTCTTCCTGTGGGCAGGGGAGGGAGTAAATAACATTGCTGTAATAAAATGCTGTCAGAGCATTCATGTTGCTTGAAAAATTAACATCTTTAAATTCATTTTTACATTGACATTTCCAGTTAGTAGAGACCCATTAATTTGTGACAGGGTTCTGTTCTATTGCTATGGGCTCTTGAACAGTATACAAATAATACTGGCTAACAATAACAGCAGCCAGGCATCCTTACCAGCAGCACGAATAGTGAAGGTTTGTATAAGCACTCAATGTCAGTAAAGTACCATGTAGAGCAGCTTATTAGTACATGAACAAGGGCGCAGTACATCTTGCCAGCTGTTCAGTAGTTGATGTGATCCATTATAGGTGACAATGATACTCAAATGCTCCTATTATTTATGTCAGGTTGATTTAATTCACACTTCTTGACTAAATGCTCTTCCAGATTAATGATGTGTTGCAAAAAGTGAGTGTCCAGAGTGATCTCAGATACTTATTCTTGTTTCACTACTCTGTTTTGGACAGCTCCAGCTCTCTCCAAGAGAGATCTGTTCCAAAGTGGGGATTGCAGGACAGTCAGTTCCATGGGGCCTCCTCACGTGAAGAATCTATCATTTAAAATCTGGTCTTACTTATATTTGTCATCTTGTGGCCATAGAAATTTAGGGTGGAGAGCTTCCATTGATTTTCAGCCCTTAGGGTCAGGCATTGCTGAAGATTTAAGTGCCATATCTAAACATCTGTAAATGACAGAAAAGCATTTTCAGCCATGTGCTTTTGTGAATTAGACTTACATTTCTTGTGGCCTACTGACATGCCAGAGGAACTTAACAATGTCAGAAAATTTTGCACCATGATAATTGTTAAGAGGGTGTAAAAAAAAATCTAGAAGATCTAAAAATGAGAGCACTTAGGTACTACAGGGACTGATGAAACCTGACGTACCAGTTTTAGTGTTGTGGTTCTCTCAAAATATTCATTTGTGACCACTGCCCTGGCCTTATTCCATTGCCCTGATTACAGACATTTCCAGTTATGAACTGAAGAGGTGACCTGTCTCTGGGCATCTCTAAAGAAACATTGTGCTTTCAGTTCTGATCGTTCAGGGCAGTCATCTGTCTGATACCAATTATACTTCTGTGGGACACATTATGCTTTTGCCATCAGAGTAGTGTAGACTATTTTATCTCTAGATGATTAAAGTAATGCAGTCTACACTGGGGAAGTCGTCACACCTAAGGAAACATAATAAATACGGAAAGTGTCCCCTACCCTAAAAATAGTTATAATTAGCAGGTATTTTTAGTTTTCTGAAATAAAATTAAAAGAAAACCTGTAACTTTACCATTTTGTCCTGAAAGTGGCAGCTATCACAGTAAAATATGCATTCTTCTTTATATTGTGCCCTAAATGCAAATTTTGCTTTCAGTTTGAACACTGAGATCACCTGGAAAATGAAGCCTATTAAATTGCTCCTGTGATGTGCTTGCACTGATTGATGACCTCAAATTAGAATGACTAGGAAAGGCTGTAACAGCCTCTAGTGTTCATCACAAAATTAAGAGATATATATATATATATATATAAAGAGATTTTAATTCAGGGTTTGACTGGTTAATGTAAATCATTTTAATGAACCCCTTGACAGCTTTTTTTTCTGAAGATTTGAGAATTGACAATGCTTAATGCAAAACAAATTCCTGCTTATTAGTGCTCAGATATTAGTTTTAGTAATGGTATGAGTGAGGGATTTCTCTGCATACCAAGTCTTGTGCACAGTACTGCAATTTATTTTCCAGTGTAAAAGCTAAAGGAAGACAAATAATTACTTCCATTATTTAGTGATGGTGGACTGAAACAGCAANNNNGAACAGAAAAACAAATTTGAAAAAAAAAAAAAAAAAAAAAAAGAACATGAACTGTGAGGTGGCAAGTAGGTAGTTATGATATCAGTAATGTGTATGATCATCTACTTGAGTTCATATGAATTTATTAGTATCAAAAAATGAAAGACTTATAGATGGGGAAGATCTGCAACTGAAATGCACTGACTGCTTAATTTTGTTTTGGTATCAGCACCATTCCATTTGATTTAATGCAAAAGACTAAGTACAAAGAACTGTAATTTCTTTAATACAGTAATTCTTGAACTATTTTATTGTTGATTTGCATGAATTATATATATTCTACATATGTAGAATCACCAAAGGGATCTAAAACTGTTCTGAAAATTTGTTAGGGGTCTAAAGCTGGAAAAGGCTGAATGAAATTGTTCTGGTTTAACTATTGGTCCTGCAGTAGTTAAAGAATAAGGCAAGAATAAGTCTAACTGTACTAGAAAGTGTTTCTGCAAATGTGGTGCTTTAAGAAGTACTTGCAGTCTCTGGAATTTTTCTAAACTGGTATTCTAGTACACTTATATTTAGAAAGTTTTAAACAAACTCCACTTTATTTTGTGAAAATTAAGCCTGTTTGGTCTTTCTCCTTTCCCAGTGAATATCTGGGACAACTGGTGGAAGCAATGCCTGCAGTTTCCTATTTCTATAGAGCAGAGGAGAAGCCTAGTCTACCAGTTTACACTAAGTGAACTGTTAGCACAGGTAAGATGGATTCCAGTCAGGGAGGCTTATACAGAAAATAGCCATGAACCAACAGAGTTGGGGATGATGATGCTTCCTGTTCCCAGCAGATCATTGGTTTTATGAGCTTCCCAGCTACCCGCAGTATTACTGGTCATAAATGTAGGCAGCTTAAGAATCTGTTTGAAAGTAAGATTAAAAAACTGTAGATTGTGCTTTAATTAAACTCCTGTCAAAGGTATTCATGCAGTAAATGAATTTAAAATCTTATAAATAATTGTCAATTCAATTAATTTCTTGTGTCATACATTTAAAGATGTTAATCTTTCTTCTCTAAGGTGATTTTTTTGCTTAGGTAAAGCTGCTGTTTTCACACTTTATCACAGAAGATTCTGAGTTGGAAGACAGCCTCAAGGATCATTGAGTCCAACTCTTGGCCCTGTGCAGGACACCCCAAGAGTCACACCGTGTGCCTGAGAATATTGTCCAAACACTTCTTAAACTCTGGTGCTGTCTTGGTGCTGTGTCCACTTCCCCATGGACCCTGTTCCAATGCCCAATACTTTTTTTTCCTTAGAATTATCTTCCTATCTACTTTTTAAATAATTTTCTTCTTCCTTTGTTTTAATCCAATTCAGATTTTCTCTCATCAGCTTGAGCCTTGTTCCATCACTGCTCTTTGAATTCCACTTTTCCCTTCTTTTCCTGAGACCTTTCCACAGTCCTGATTTCTGTTCCTTAATGTTGCACATCTGTGTTGCTGGCTTGTTCAGAATTACTGAACAACCCTCCTGCCTGTTTTGCTTTCTTAATCTGGTCTATTTGATATGCTGAGTGTATTTTTTTTTTCCTCTTCCTGGTCCCAGTGCTAATTTGGTGTGTGAGGATGTGTAGAATATTAATTTATCTAACTTAAAAGTCTCCTCTACACCAAATACAGGTTCACCAAAAAAAGAAAAAAAAAATCCTGACATGCAGAACACAGACTCCAGTATTCTGGTAACAAAATATTTCAGTCTAGACAACTCAAACATGAAATTGGTTTTGTCTGCTTTTTCATATTGTCCATATTACATCAGTAGAATTAAGTTTGTGTTGCTCAAAAGACTGAGAGCCAAAAGGCAGTTGTGTGAGGTAGGAAAGTAGTTGGAGGTAGAAGAGCTTCCCTTTGAGTACCTGGTAAACAGCTTAATTCAAAGTAAGATTTCCATCCCATTGCAGGATGGTTTACTACTTAATTTCTTGAGAATCCTATTGTTTCAGTGGGTGTTGACTACCCACTACTCATCTTGCACCAGAGATTTGGGAATTGTGTATTCTTCTAAATACTAGTTCTTTTCACATTTGTAATGAATTGTATTTTTCTCAAAGATAGATTTATATTCAGCTACATCTCTTTAGTGCTTATGAAAGTCCAAGGATGAACTCTGTTGTTTAGCTGGATGAGTTTTGGATCAGACATTTATGTGGTAGACCAAGAGTTCTGCAGAAAGTCGACAGGGAAACAACTCTTTTGTCCAGAGCACTAATACTCAGGTCATTCAAGAACTCTCCATTTCTTCCATCTGCTTTTGAGGTACTTTGAACAAGCCATAAGCTGACAAGCTGAAGGTACTTTTAGTGACTTTGAGCAAGCAGTAAGCTGGTATTGTGGCTTCTTTTTCCTCTGTAGTTTTCTTAGTTTTCTTTTGTTCTTTAACTCTTTGGTTTATCTTCTCTTTTATCTCTTTTTTTCTTTTTCTTTTTTTTTTCCCTTTTTCTTTTTTTTTTCTTTTGGAACAGTTCTTAAAGCGTACTTTAATCCCATTATCCTACAAATCCACCATACATTATTTCCTTGCTAACTGCAGCAGTTCATAATCAGGACAGCCAGCTCTCACACAGAGTGGTGAGAAGCAAATAAACAGAACATAAGAAACTGTTTCAGGCATTTTAAAATAATCCTAACTGCAGCAAGAAACTATAAAATTGTGGTTTATTCAATTAAATAGTATAGGATTTTTATGTTGATGGAGGCTATGAAAAAAAACCCAACCTTCTCAAGCACTGAGGAGCTTCCGTTGGAGAAATGCACAGAACTGTTCTCTTCCAAGGAGGAAAGGAACCTCACATTAATGTTTTTGGCTGTAAATGGGAGATGGGCTGGATGAAATATGCTGATCTGGGGAAAAAAAGGAGATGAAAGCACAGCAGAGGCTCATCATCCAAGTGTCTGCATACCTTGAAATAGAGTACTCTGGACGTGTACATGAATTCCTGACATTTTTGGTACTGTGCCCCCACCCCACACACTGTCTTTCCTTCTTCTAATTAGCATCTCCATCTACTCATTGCTGCACAGAGGTCCACTTACCTTGAATAAGGGGAGCACAGTCCGGTAGATTGGCACCATCCCACCCCAAATACAGTGCAAGTCTGCCTTCCCTTCAGAAATGTGGAAGCTAATACAGGGTTTGTGTTGTTGAAGGGTACAACTCATGCATTTCATCCAGTGTGCTCCTTGCAGGGGTGCACAAATTGCTGGATTCTTACTATGGCTGATCTTGCCACTTTGCAGCACACTGATGCCATTGTTAAACAAAACACTTTGCAAAGATCTGTGGTTTGTTAAATAGCAGCATTCCTGTTATTAGTGGATTATGGAAAGCAAACTGTGACAGTATTAACTTTCAGTTTAGTGGCTGACTAGCTCAAACTGAGAGTGACTGATTTGTTGCAGAAAACTCTATAGCAATTAAGCTGTCTGCCACTAAGAAATGCTAACTGAACATTTTAATCCAATTTATAGAAAAGTGAATTTATACACAAGTCTTCTCTTTAGTTATGGTTGCTTTCCATCTGCTGCCTTTGGATTAGTTGCCCTTGTCTCATGCATAAGCCATTGTGTGTGAGGTGGGATAAGAGGGAGAAGGAAGACTTTAGAGCTGGTTCTTTTCTAACTCTGTTCCTTTCATCTCTAAGAGTCCCAATGTAGGTCCCTTCTGCACATCACAGAGGAAGGACTGTGAACTGTAAGACTTCTGTCCCATCCCCAAGAGAATATGTGCTTCCCTGGAAAAGGGGGTAAATGTAATCTAAGGGCTCTCTGACTCCAAAGATATGGTAACACTGGAAGAGCTTCACTTTCCTTTCTTGTTCTGTTTCCTTCAAGGGCTGAACTGAGCTACAGACAGACATTTTTGTTCTAGAAATGAGAGCTAGATTATTTTGCAAAAATGTGTATTGCCAGTAGTGGAAGGCCCAGGAAGTTTGCTCTCAGGAGATACAATTGCAGAAAGGTAATTTCAGATTAGGTAGTAATATCAAGTAGGAGAGTTGTCAATGCTGTAACCATCAACATAGGTTATGTACTGGTGAGAGACCAAGCAGTACAGTGTATGTATGAACCCAATATAAACTGCCTTCCTGGTGCAGGATGTACATCAGTCAAGGAAACTACAGTAATGTTCAGTTTCTAATTCCTCAGCGAGCATGTCCTGTTGGCTCATGCATTTTTAGGGTAAGATTTGTGAGCAGTCTTGGTTTTGTTCATGGCATTATTTTCATCAGGGAAGGTACAAAGATGATGGAATGGAAAGATTTTTTTTCTTAAAATCTCAGGATAAAATCACCCCACAGACTGAAAAGCTTCAAACTACAAAACCTGTTGTGTCTGCACTCCTGTGTATGGAAGGCATGATGTGTTATTTGCAAGGTGGAAAGTAGTTGAGGAAGAACTTATTTTATTCCTCTGAAAATATTAGGATTTATTTACATAGATCTATGACTCCAGAAGGGGATAAAACTGCATTTGCTATGTTCTTAAGAGAAAGCAAGGCAGAAGAATTTAATTAATCAAATGTTATTGCTTTATTAATGCTGCTTTCTGAGTACAGTTTTTCCTATAGCAGAGGGTAGGTGAGAGTTTAAATGAATGCTTCATGATGTAGCCTTCTGTGAAGGAAAATGCCTTAAATGGCTACAAACTCAGTACACATCTGCTGCTTCTTTTGTCTCTTAAAAACATAAATTGTACGTTTTGGCACTATGTAAAATAACAGTTTTACGCAAGACAGCCATAGCAAGAAGAACAAAATGTGTCTATTTAAGGACCAGGAAAAACTTTCTGATACAGCATTATTAGCTAGAGCTGTCTGGGAAATTTGATTTCTATTTAAAAGTCCAGAATAAATTCTTGTTTACAGGAATTAATACCTGAAGTTGTTAAAAGTGCAGGGCTCACTGAAGTCTCTTGCTAGCTGAAGCATTAAACATTGAAAAGAATGTTCTTAAAACTGTGGAGGAAAAGAAGAAAACAGGATTTGTCCATTATTGTCTTGCTTCTCTGCTGTACCCTAGTGGAGCAGATCTTTCTTTCCAGACAGCTCAATGGTATTCTGAGTTGGAGAATTCTCTGCTCCATCCCTCTTGTCTCAGGAAAGCTTTTAACCTTGCTTGGCATCTTCCTCACTGCAGTTTCCCAGCTCTTGCTTCTCCCACCCTCCTTTGACCCAAGCAGTAGATCTTCAGCGAAGGTGCAAGCTTCCCCTTCTAGGCTGCAGTTTTCCAGACAATGTTTGAAGGAACATAGTATTCTTCTGGAAAGACAGAACTGGGATGGGTGTCGTCCATTATACCTCTTAAAGAAGTGGCAACAAGGTACCTTTGTTATTTAGACTCAGATCATTTATGGTGTGGAAAATTTAAATATGGCTGTCTGTAAAACCATGGGCATGCTGATGCTGGAGGTCTCTATCCACTGCAGTTTAAAATGTGGCAGTAAGAAGGGTAGCTGATTCTTTTCCAGGTTCCTGAATAAGTGCTCAAATCAACAGAATTGCTGGAGATGTAGAAGGTATCTATTGACATCAGTACTCAGACCTGACCCTTCCATGCAACTGTTGTAAATGTTTGTCTTGTTAATTAAAAGCTTTGCTGTGAGTGGGACAGAGTGAGTATGTTTTTGTCTGAATACCCATTCAATTTAAAGATGACTCAGTAATCTGACTCCCTTGCCCATGCAGTAAATGAAACAGACGTATGTGAGGGAGATGATTTTCCTTCCTGTAAAGATTATTTCCTGAGTGTGAGCAGAAATGGGTTGCATAAGCAGTCCTACTTCTGGCGTTCCCTACTTTGAATTTACTATGTTCATCTCCACTGTATTTATAACTATATATATAGTTATGGTTTTTTTTATTAACTTCATGCAGATGAAATGTCCACTGTGTTTATGCCGTGGAGGTGATAGGATGCGTCAGTCTTGAGACAGAAAGTATTTTTTTTAAGATAAACTCATTGAGATGAAACCTTAAAATATTCTTCTGGTCCTTAAAGTTTCAAAAGTTTGCTTGAGGCTCAGTTTTTGCCAGTACAGTTTGTCTGTCCTGTGTTTCTGTGCAGTCTGATGTACATCTGCTCTTGCCCACCAGTAAAGAAGGAGTTGTTTTGTCCCTGTGGCATGCATGGAAGGATGTACCTTGTATGTCCTTGGGGAGCTGATATTTCTGGACTATTGCCTTTAAAGTCCACTTCCTACCTCATAAACTTTTATGGCTTACTCAGATAATCAATCCTTTGACAAAATGGAATTTCATTTGTGATTTAGGGTTGCATGCTTCACAAAATTTATTGGGGTCCTGAGGCACTGACAGCCCAGCCCACGGTTCAGGACCCCCTGGTAGCCCCTGGGGCCATCACACCCTGCCCCAGTGAGTCTGCAGCAGGGCTGGTCTCCATCTCCCCACAGCCTTGCCCAACCATGGCCATCACTGCTCCCTGACAAAATCTGCACAGGATTGGGTCTGCTCCAGAGACTGACACTTCTGCCAAATATTATTTTTAAAAGATTTTGTACTTAAATGAGTTTACACTGCATAGTGTTCTATTGACTTGATATAATTCTTAGGTCTGGCTGCAGATGTGCAATTTACTCTATTAGCAATAAGAGGTTTAAATTAATACACCTTTCTAATTTCTAGTAGATCACTCCCGTAAATCGAAATGTTACACAGGGTATTGTTTATTTTTAAATATTAGTTCAATTCATTTCATGATGGATTTCTAGTCTGTGCAGAAAGTACCACAATTAATTATGAATCCACATTCAACTAAATTTTTTATGCTGGGCCTAGTTTTTTTAATCAGTGTTTAAATCATTTACAAGTCTTTCCTTCAAAATGATCCAGCATTTGACATGTGTTCTTTTTAGTTACTTTCAGTTTTTCAAACGTTTTTCATATTTTTGAAATGTGTCGAAAACAGTAAGGGGGAGCAAATAAAACTTCCATTCAATTTGAGGGTCTTTGAAGTCCTAATAACTGTCCACAATGGAGTGACCAGCTTGATAGATGAGGAAAGAGCAGTGTATATTGTCTAACTTGATGTCAGCATGGCTGGTGTTGCATGTGAGATCCTAATAGAGGAGCTGATGAAGTATGAGCTGAATGAGCCCATGGGTTGAAAACTCTCTGAATGGCCAAGTCCAGGGGGTGGTGATCAGTGACATGAAGTCTAGTCAGAGACCAATGACTAATGCTATGCCCTAGGGACCGACACGAGGTCCAGTCCTCTTTGTCATCTCCATTAATGATTTGGATGATGGGATGACCATCAGCCGTGTTGCAGACAACACCAGACTGGGAGGAATAGCTGGCAGCTGGCCATGCTGCCATCCAGAAGGTCCCCAACAGGCTGGAGAAATGGGTTGGCAGAAGCCCCATGAAGTTCAACAAGGAGAAATGCAAAGGTTTTTTGAAAAGAAAGAGTACGGTCAGTCTCACACACTCCAAAACACTGTCAGACCTGTCCCAAACCAGCCACTCTAGTTTTGCACAGAGCACAAGGGATGTAATTTCCAGAATATAGAGCTGATCATGCCCAACACTATGTATTTCCTGTGGTGACCTAATTGTATGATTGGGGGAAAATAAAGAATCATTCTCATGGTTTGGTTTTTCTGTTCTTCATGTTATTGCCTGAAGCAAGGAAATTGTTACTAGCTAGTGCTTGTGTAAAGTCACACAAGAGGGAGCAGAGCCTCATGCTTTCTGCAGTCTGTTTTGATACACTGCTTCTAAGATGGAGGATGTTTCTTGATCATCATAGTTAAATGTGACTCATCACACAGTTGGGTTTTATACTGCACACAGTCTGCTTAGCAATAAACCAGAAAAATAACATCATACTGGTTTAATTTTCTTTGGAAAGAAAGTCTCTTCAATCACAACACTAAATTCAGACACATACATTTCTTTTTCTACTGTGGTATTTGTAGGAGCAGCTCCATGGCCACCTGATGTATTTCTACACTCAAGAAAGAAAAAGGAATGCAAATCTCCTTAAAGGGAAATGCAGATTAGAGGTCAAAACATATTCAGAGACATTTTCTCTGCTGTTTTTTAGTAGGTCTAAAGCTTCAAATCAACAACTGCAATTCCCACCCATATGCTCCCCAAGAAATTTCTTGCCCTGTACTATAGTCCAAGATCTTGGGAAATGTAATGGTTTTATTTCTATGTCACTCATTTAAGTCTTTATTCTTCTGGGCTACATATGTGTCTCCACATATTGTTTTTATCCATTGCTATGCCTGAACTGGACAATCTTCAATGTAACAACCAAGACATATACTGTATTAAAATATTTACCTGAAAATTTTCTATCTTATTAGATTTTAGTCCCCCAAATGACTCATGTCAGTGGTGTCCATTTTCTTTTCTCTTCTTGTTTGTTATGAATTTTGTTCCTGGAATTAATAAAGTATTTGTTAACAGGAATATCATCACATTTTCCTATCTATGGTTACTATTTCTTCCCTCATTGCAAGTGGTCTCAAAAGGGAGAAATCAAATTTATGGGTTTGCATCCAGTATAGCAAACATCAATGTTGATACCATGGTGCTATGATATCTAGTATTATATATTTGGAGTTTATCTATGTGCATAATGACATACATGAAAGCTGTTAGGTAAGAACTCATTTATGCTGGAGTCAAAAATTCAGTCTAGTCTTTGCTAGTCCTTGCTGCTCTTTGGACAGTGCTATTCTCAGTTGCCTCAGAAAAGAAAGAAAAAACCAAAAGTTTTCAACAGAAACCAGTTTATCACAACTGTTCTATGACTTTTTTTCCCCCCTGCTTTCTTTATATTCCTTACTGTCCCTACCTGTTCTCTTCTTGCTGGCAAGAATTGCTTGCAGCTCTTCTTCTCCCTCTTCTTTCTTGTCTCAGCTGTCCTTATTTTTGCCCCAGGTTTCACCCAGACCTTCTCAATCCCTTTTGTGAGGTGACAAGAAACTCACGGGGTTGGAACCATGTTCCTAATCATATCCTGCTGCTTGCTTCTGATTTATTTTCCTCTTGTCTGGCGTGGGTTCCTCCACATGCTGCAGCCTCTTTGGGGATGTTCCCACCTTTTTGTAGGTTGCCCAAGAGTTGCAGATCCTCAGGGATACTTCTGCCCTTGCATGTTTTGCTAGAATCACTGTTCCCTCAGAGCAGGGGACTCCTGTGTCTCCTGTGGCATGGAGCAGCTCCTTCTAAAAGTGTGCCTTCAGCCATGTTCCCAACAATGTCACTTTCCACACCACTCTTCCCATATATCCACTCCATTTCTGCGCCTCCCAGAGCCCAATGCCTTTTCTTCATTATGTGTGCACAGAGGCACCATGTGCTCCTCCAACAGCTGCAGTTTTAGGTCAGGACAGGGTTCTCACAGCAGTTTTGGAGCTGCCTACAAGTGGCTGTGACCAGCCCAGGACTCTTCTTGGCCATCTCCTACAAAGTCCTTGCTGCAGCCTCCTGTTGCCAAAACTTTCCCAGCTATGCCCATGCACCAACCTTTCAGACATTAATAATTTTAGTCAAAACTCTACACTTCTTCACCCATTAGCTAGGAAAGAACTTCCATGGTCTTCAGCATCCTAAAAAATGGCTGGTTTCATGTTTTAAATGGCACCACAGAAAAGGAAGATGTCTGCAGATAGGGAAAGCAGAATCTGTGGTGTAAGTAGGCACTGGCCTCCACTGCAATCCAACACGTGTATTCTCATCCATGGTCTGAGGACCCGAAACAGGAAGGTTTTTTTGAGCCAAGGTCCTGTTCTAGGTTTTATAAATATTTATAGATGTTGTATTTTATGCCCATGGCTTTTGCTAAGTGTTTTCTGTGTTTGTTCCTCAGCTTGACATGTCTTGTCAAGAAGTACAGGTTGAAAAAGGGTTGGAGATTTTTCCAGAAACTCTATAGATAACCTTAGGTACTTCAAGTTGCTATAACCTTTTCTCACAGTTTTAGAAAAACACTTGGAAAGTGCAAACTAGTTATTTGAAGACACTTCTGAGAAGTGCTTGTGTATAGTCTTTAAAGGCTTTCTGAAATACTATGGTTTTCTTGGATTCTGCTTTTTTGAGTGGTTCTATTTATATTTGAGGAATAATTTATTTTTTTATATGTCTTGGGAGAGAAGTGAGAGGTGAATGAATGAAAGAAAAACATTCTGCACTATTCTGAAAGAATATGATCAAAAGAATGTAAGTGTGTTATTGAAAAAGACCTGTAGGGAGAATTGACACCCAGGCACTTTATATTCATATATAGTATTAGAAAATCACTAAAATGATCAAAATGTCACTGCTAGACTTTACTATAGAAATTAAAACCAAGACAGATCAGCTGAATCTCCCAGAAGGAGACCAAAAGAATAAGAAAAACATCCTTGAAGAGAACACTTCATATTGTAGTTATTGAAGAAAAAATGAAGAGGGGAGTTAGTTATTTCATTGGATAGTCCTGTAAAATCATTCACAGCTTTTCATAGCTCCTCTGCCATCAGCTCTTCTTCTTCCTCCTTTCTCCATTGGTCCTGATCCTGCAACTTATGCCCTCCCTAACTTACCCTGGCCAGCCTGTCCGTTTTGCTGTGCCTTCCCTCTTCTCCATCCTATCTTCTTCTTCTTCTTTTCCTTTACTGAGGTACCCGGTAGAGGGATGGAACAACTGAGAGAGCTGCTGTTGGAGGAGCCTGAGTCTGAGGGTGTTTTTCTGTGTCTTCAGGGAATGTGGGGTAGCTCTGGATCATACCTTTGTATCAAATTATAAAAAAAAAACATGTGAGGTGTTGCTAGCTGAGTAGGTTATGTGATGTAAGTGTGCTGAGAACAGGAAAAGTGATGTTCCAGAGACATCTGGGGAAATTGCTGCATCCTGTGCAATGGCCTCCTTGGAGCACCTTTGCAGTGATGTCTGTTAATATGAGTATTTCCAAAAATATCTGGAAGGCAAAAAATATCTGTGCCCATTAAATAAAAAGGAAGTGTTCCTTAACTATGAATCAGAGGAAATCTGGAGGTCAGAAATGGAAAAATATTTGCTTAAAGAGGAAAAAATATGATAAATGCAAGAGAAAAAATAAGTGGGTATTTTAAAATATAATAGGGAAAGAGCCTTGAGATCAATAAGTAATAACTGGGTACATAACCACTATCTTATATTGTCAGAAAATACACCTTTTGGAACTATCTATCTGAGCTGCTGGCATGTTGACAATAATTGTTCTTGCATTACTTACCCCTGAGAGGATAAAATGGTTAGTCTAGTTACCCTTACTATTAATTGTCATAAATCTTAAAACAAAAAGTCAGAGTATGTTTATGACACCACTTACTGTTCAGAATGATGACTGAAGTTCAAGCAAATGAGAACTTCAAAATGTTAGATACTGGAGGAAAAGAGTGAATGATGATCAATGCAGTCTTTAAAACAATCAGGCATAAGTAAAACAAAAATAATATATATGTGAGCAAAATAATATCCAAGTACTAAAAGAAGTACTCAGCATTGAAGGGTCAGACCTAGGATCACATTTGCATGTTCAGGGAAGTTGTCTTGTAAAGACTCGACAAATTGCTGGTTTCATTCTTCTGCAAGTGTTGGATTGGTTTTGCAGGACTTTGTGTTTTCACCTAACCTGATATTAGATATCCCAAGAGAAAGGACATACATTATTTATTTCAGGAGATTTCCACAGACTTATAAACTTTTATAAAAAAATATTATTTTGACTTCTGTTCTGCAGTCACTTCTAGTGATTCAAAATTACCTGACTGCTGCATTAGTTTACATAATTTGGGACTCTCTATTTTATACCTTTGGTTCAATAGAAACACCACGAATATGATAAATGCATAAGTCTGATCCCAGCAGGTCCACCAGTTGTAACTCTGAAGTGTGACAGAAGTACCATACAATCATACTAAGCACAGAACAGGAGGCACCGTGCACACAAGAAAGAGACTTGTGGTTCAGAATGAGCGGTGGATATAGATCTGCTCAGCTGGGCTCAGAGGTGACTTTTGTCAAAGCTTTTCTTTAATCAAGCAGCTGAGGAGCATTTTCAGAAGAGAAGGCTAAGATGAAGGAACAATGTGTCCCTGATTTTGTGCCAAACCAATTTCTGTTTCCTCTGGCCACTCTGGGGCTTGGAGGTACTAAGGTAAGTAAGTGCTTACAGAGGTCTCCTTGTATTTCTTACCAGAAATTAGACTGAAAGACTCCTGTATTGTTCTGTAGACCAAAAGGGCCATAATAACTATGATCTTGGTTACTTTCATGATAACAACTATATTTCTAAATGAGACAGGAAGAACAAGTAAGTTCTGTAAGAGTTATTGCAGTCACTATTTCTTCAATTTTTTTTTTTGGGGGGGGGACACCAATCCGTAAGGTTCAGATCTCAGATGTGCACAGCCAGATCTCTCTAAAGTAGAGAATGATTTTAGCATATAATGCAAGAATTGCTACCAAATTAATTTCATTTTTTATCATTTTGCCTCATTCTCCAAAGTATTTCCACACCCACATCCTCCCACCTACCTTTTTTTCTATGCCAACACATGAAGAATGGAATTTTAAAGCTAATTTTCTTTATTTATACTGTACAATAAAAAAGCAGTTACTAGAAAAAAAAATGAAATCTTCATGACTATTGGTTCAAAAATGCACAGAAGTCAGTAAAGCTTTTGTTTTCACACGTTCATCTCAATATATCAAATGCAGTTCTCTTACAAGATTTTTTCTTTGTAGCTAATAGGATATTTCTGCCAGTTCTTTAGCCTGCTTCATCTTCTTTGTTTTACCATTTTACTAATTGCAAACAGAGGACTGTGGGTATTTCCAAGGGATCTGAAAGCTTATAACCTTTCCACCTTTCAAAGATCCTGACTCTGACAGCAGGAATGGTACAGATATCTATTTTCTGACTGCCAAAGACAGCGGGTGCTTTGACTCATTCATCTGTCCTGACTCAAATCACAAGACATTACTCTACACAGTACACACTGGTAGTCGAACCCAGCCCTAAATGCATCATGTGCCAAGTTCACTTAGATACAAATGAAAAATTGCTAATATGAAAGCCTGAAATTTAGCTTTACAAAGCCTGGAATGAAGCTTGACAGCTAGTGCCTACAACAGTGAGTCATACCAGTGAAAGATGTTGTACCTCACCCTCCTTCTACCAAGTACCCAGATTTGCCTTAGCTTCCTGACACAAATATTTGTAGTAGCCTGTAGTAGCCCCTGGATCACATCAACTGACTAAATATAGGTCACTTTAAGATGAGTTTTATCACTTTCTGAGTTCTATAGACTATACAAGTTCTGTATCTAGGAGTATGAGAAAACTTTTGCAGGTGGAAGCTTGATGAAATACCTCGTACCACCCCAAATGATGCCAGATACTTGTGCTTATGCTATTAAATGCTGCTCTAGCTCTCCACTGATGATAGTATGCTCTCTCACATATTTGCTATCCTTACTCTGTGGGTATCCACCTTTAGTTACCCCAGTGCACCAGAAGAAGGTACTAGGGAATGTGGTACATGAAAAGCCAGTGCAACTGCAGTCAGAGCTCAGGGCTATACATACACAGGCCTTATTTTTAAAAAATTCTGGCAATATTCTGTACCTTCAAACCCAAATGACCAGCAACCACAGATATTTTGAGAAAATGAAGACAGACATCACTGATTTCAAAACTGTATTTGTGTCAAAATACTATCCAGGTAGATGCCATTTGCAAGATTATGTAACTGTAGGAGGTATCAGCATAATGAATATGTCTTTTATTAACAATAAAGCAAGGCAAATTACTATTTATTCTCTAAAAGCACATTTCATAAGTTCATGATTGAAATGCTCAGTAAATCCCCCCATTTTATTTTCTATATTCATGTGTAGAAAAATATCAGAAAAGTGTACACTCATTAAATCTACAGCTGCCTTTAACAATGGCTTTCCTCACCTTGGATAACCTTACTAACTGAGTAAATTATTTTCTGTGTATTTCAGGTAATTGTAATGAAAATATTTTTTCAGATATGAATGACTTATTTACAGTGTCTCATCAATGAGGGCAGGATTCCTCTTCCCTAACTTTAGCCACCTACAACATATATCACCTGAATTCTTTCCGCTGTTTTACATTTGTCAGTTGAGAAAAGATCAACAGTTATGGCAGTGCATTTTTATTTTCCTTAACTATAGAAGGATTTTGTGGTGACTAGTTCAGACAGGGTCTTCTACATGGTAAACAGCTAAGATCTTTGTTGCCAGCAAGGCATGTTCCCACCAGGACTAGAATGAGATGCGTGTAAGGCAATCTTACCATGTTGGAGGAAAGTGTGGTCTGTCAGGAATTCAGTCAACATATACACAATTTCTTGATGTGGTTTCAGGACAAGGTGCTTTCCTGTCAAGTCAAAAGTTAATTTCTTTTAGCTTTGATATATAGCAGGTGCTCTTGAATTACCATCAGTCTGTAGATGAAACTTGCACACTGGGTAGTTCTGCATCACTGGCTGGTGAAAGAGCTGTGGGAATGTGTCAGGGAAGAGACTAAGTTTTACTTTATTTATTGACACGGAGGTAAATTGGATTTTCTTTTGCCTCAAGTACAGTTTTCCACAGCTATGGCAAACCCAAATTAGCTATTTCAAAAGCACTGTGTGTTTTTGTCTACCAGTGACACATATTAAATATAAGGTAACAGCTATTATGTACTCAGGCAAGATGTATGCATTAATAATGTGCTTACCATTACCAGATAGCACATGCACTCTCTCAGGCCTGCATGAGTGATCTGACTACACTAATAGCTGTTTTGTTGTGACAAAAAACCTCATGATTTTTAAATTATTGAATATTTTTCAGTAAAATGACTTTCACCGTTAATGTGCTTCTGATGTTGGCACCCATTATTTTCTAGCAGCACAAAATGAAACCATGGAGGAGGATCCCAGTTCTCCTCTTACTTTCATATATGTCAACATGGAATAGCTGCACCAGCGTAAAATGGGAACAACGTCAAGAGGCCAGAACTGTCCAGCTCAATACAAACTTGTTTTCTTTATCTCTCTTATGTGCGCTCAGCCACTAAGGACATCTTCAGATGAAATTCATAAATGCAACATATAGTCATTCCTTACTTGGAAAAAGCCCCAACCTGTTTCTACTTTGTGTAACAAACAGCATTATTTTAAAGGTTACTTTCAATATTAGAGATTAAATGGTCAAAGGGTTTCTTTTCTTTGAAGAAAAAAAAATCTTTTCTGTTGAATCCAGATTTTTCTCTGTACAATTAGCATAAATTCACACACTATGTGTAAGAAATGAAAATGTTACCAGAAAACTTTGAAATATATCATTTATAAAGATTATTTATTTTCCTGACTCATTTGACTTAAGCTGACTACGTATTTCAAACAAAATCTTTCAGCAATGTGGAGGGACAAAGCTGAAGGATTCCCATGAACAATACAGTTAGAACTTCTCCATCCACCATAAGCTTTGCAGCATTGGCTGCTGGGATGTTCTGGGGAAATTTTTTGGTAAGAATATTCTCTTTGTTAAATTATGAAAAATCACCGTTCACATGTGACCAAGAGAAACTGTTTTTAGTAGTTAAATGTCCAAGGTATCCACACCCTAGCTTAATCACTCCCAGGATTAACCAGACCTTCCTGGGGCCACCCTTGAAATGTGGTATCATCCTTGGCTTTTCCACAATGTGCACGAGAAGTTATTTCACCTAAACTTTTCATGGAAAACTAAAAACTGTCTTTCTTATTTTCTCTCTGTTCTAATGTGAGATGCTAAGGTCTGATTCTCAGATAGATTAAGCCAATGACAATTGCAGATTAAGTCACATCTCATATACAATGTGTTGCACAAGCTCATGCTCTGAAAAATGAGCTTTTAACTATTTCCAAATTATCATTTGAAATTAGTGAAAACACTGCATCTCATCTTAGTTCCAGAGACGTAAAACTGAGGTTAATATCACCTCCTACTACTCTGAAGTTTCAAAATGTATTGTATTAGGGCATGGAGCTATCTATACAACAATAAGAAGAAAATAAGCATATCTACTCATCAGTTTGAAAATAATAAGTATTCACTGTTGTGCAAGAAACGAAGGCTGATGACCTTTTGATTATATGCAGTCATATGCTTACAGAATTGCTAAAAAGACAATTCTGGCTGTCTTCATTCTGCCACTTCCCTGCTTTTGAATACCCAGCTTTGTGATTCTGATCTTGTTCTCTTGAAGTGGGGGTTGGGGTTTTTTTTGTTTTGCAGTTTCAGCTGCTAAGACAATAGGCTCTACATTAGTATGAAGCCTCTGTTTTCCTTTGGTGACATGCAGGAATTTCATGTCCTCTTAGGACACAGTTTCAGTATGAGACAGAGAGGAAAAGGGGCCCTTACTTTAGCACCCATACAGACTGGATCACCTCTTGTCCAGAGAAGTGGGCAGTTCTTTGAGGGAATACGGTTTTGACCTCACAGGCCTCACCTCATGGAAGTCCGAGAACTTTGATGGTTGTATTAATTTTGTTTGTTTGATTGATTTCTATTTATTTTCTTCTCTTAGTTCAAGCACATGTAAACACTTGTGACAATGGAACTTATCACTCACTCTGTTTTTTAATATTGTGGTTGTGCTATAGTTTGTAATCTGTAATGTGATTATTAAAACAAAATACAGTACTTTTCTCTCCCAGGTGAATGCTTGAACCATGAGGATGCAACTCAAGCTACCTTTCATTTATTTTGAAATTCAAAAGGACAGTTTTGAATTTATTAACCAAATTATGATTTCAACTCATGTCTCCCAGTGCTTGGGTCAGGGCTGTGATTAAATGATGATGTTTCTATCTTCCATCAGTCTTAACAGAAATGAGAATCCACTGTCATTTGTGCTACAGGCCTTGATTCTGACAATTCATGCAAAAAGTCTTTGGAAAGCATCTGGTGGATAAGACATTACAAAACCAAAGAGGATTTGGTTTGAAAGTGAGCTAGGGCTGAGTTGCTAAGATGAGACAGTGCAGAACAGAGCTGCAGCCTCACAGACACATTGAAGCAGAGCACAGATGCCTCTAGCATTCAGCTGTGACACGTTTTTAAGATACAGATAAGGTATTAGTTGGGCCTGAGTATTTAAACTCATCTCCAAGTGTTCTCTGTGTTTATTGTCCTCTATTCTTTGCTAACAATTTTCATTGTTGCAGGTGGGTAAAATTTCCCAGACTTGCCAGCTGTAGATCAAGTTGTCTGGAGACAAAGCATCAGATCTTCAAGCAACTTCTGCTCTGTTGGCTCTGCTAACCTAAGCAAGCTGGAGAGTGCACTGTGAATCTTGGAGCCAGGAGTGTTTGGAGAGTGGACTGTGCATCTAGGAGTCAGGGGTGCTTGTCACAGCCTGTAAGCAAACAATGCTCTCTTTGAGTTAACTTAATTCTTGGTTGGCCTCATCTAATGGAAGTCACTATAGTTTACAAAGGAGGGTACAACTGTCTAAGTCCTGCAGTGTAGTAATTTTGGCTACCTACTTTAAAAAGTATTTCTCTTCACTGCTTTAGAGGGATCTTTAGCAAACAGCACACATTGGTACATCTTTAAATCTTACTGAGTCTGTTAGAACTGCTTGCATCTCTGAACAAACCCATTATTTTACATGTGATAGTAATGGTTTTGGCCCATTCTTCACACATGTTATGTGAAATAATACACTTGCAGGCTGGATTTAGAAGAGTCCAGTGTAGCTACCTGGAATCAATGTGTATATCCACACACATTATTAACTGAATTTTGTTCAGGAGTGAGAGTACTTTCTATCAGAAATATTCAGGACGTATTGGTATCCTAGATACAAAAGGAGCTTAATGATGCTAATCACAGTTCATATTGAATCCTTCCATATAAAACCCACACAAATAGCAAATAAAAGTCCTATATTTTGCAGGCCCATTTCTGAAAGAAAATAGTGATATAATCACACTCTGATAATACGTTCCAGAAAAAACAGCCAAAGGCATAATTTCTTCAAATTAGTGGCATTCAACTTTGTTCCTTGTGAGGAGCTTTAGATTTTACTCTTAGATAAGTCATTATACTAAAATTTCAGGTCATTGAGAAACCATTGCTTTTATATCTGTTAGCTGCAGTCCCACACATGAACCCCATCAGTCTTAGCTGTTTGTTAGGTATAATTAATTTTGAAAATGTACTGTGCTGAATAAATCATATGACGCATTATGCACTTCACAGTTATTTGTATCCATCTTCCATTTACTCCTTTTTTTCAATAACAACCCGTTAATCCATCACAAGGAAAGAAGAAAAGGTCAAAAAAACCCCATGAGTGCCTGCAAAATAAAATTACTTTGTTAAAATAAAAGTGAGCCGCAAGTTTCTGGCAATAATCTGAGATATTTGACAGTGGAGCCTGAAAGGGAGAGGTCCAGGCATTTGGGAATAGGCCAGGGAACAGAGAAGGAGTGTAAAAAGGCAGTCCTGAAGCAAGCTATTACTGATTATATGCTGAGAGAGGTTGTCCCTAAGAAGTCAGTATCCTGCTTTTATTAAAGATAGGATGAGATTGCAGAACAGTCCCTGTTAAATTTTTAAACCACTATTTTAGGTACTTTTAAGTTTACAGCATTGAAAGCCTTTGACAAATTTGTCTCATGTCAATGATCCAAATAACATCAAATCCAGATCCTCACAAAAATTGAAAGGTGCACACAGTTAACATCCCAACTCACATTCAGATCAAATTTGCTTTAAACCAATAAAAATAGCTTTGGGGCATTTCTCTCAAATGAACACCATATGAAAAGCTGCACTTGCATACGATTCTGGGTCAAGAAACAAATTATTTGCAACAACCCACACTGGTTTGCCAGGTGATCAAGCTATGAAAAGCATGTGACAGCTCTATAATAATGCAACTTCTCTGCCATTACATGACCAGACCCTGCAGCAAGTAGTGTTAGCAGGGGTAAGGGAAATAAAACCCCTGTATATCTCAAAGATAACTGAACCTGACTCCTACAAGCATACTGGTAATAATACTTCTATCTGTCCTTTACAGACCTGCCCCCTCCATATAGTCACACAAAATTCTATCTTCTTCTAAAAAGAGCTTTGAAAAGTTTGTGACTCATAGAAATTATCTAGTTTACAGTTTTCTCACAAAGCTGATATTTAAACAAGCTTCAAGAGTGCAGATTTATATGTATCTTTACACACCGCTGTGCATTCCAGTGAAACTGAGATTAAATGCTGTGTGTATAGTTAAGCACATGTATAAAGTATTTGTTTTGTTAAAATCTTATTTTTTTCAGAATATTCTCTTTCTTTTTAAAGAAGTAAGAGGTAGAGCTTAGAGGCAGAGATTTAAAAGGGTTTTAAATGGATTTTAAAGGGTCATACATGAAGCTGAGTTTTACTTTGAAATTTTGAATGTTGTATAATACCCATACAGTTGGAAATATAAGGAAATTTTCTTCTAAGTCTACTTTGTGCATAGAAAATGCAGAGCTTTGTGGATCTTGGATGAAATTCCTGTTCCTTATTTTATGTAGGGTGAAGCTGATCCTTTCACTGTTTGTATACAAAAGGATTAAAGAAGTACTTGTGGCATCTATTCAGCTGGGGACAAGCATTGATAGACGCTAGAGGAGACACCTGTAAGAGAACTCTTCCAACCTCTCATACCCGTATGTGGCTTATGAAGTGTCCTGGAGACACAGGTTGGATAAGGAAGAGATGTTTTGGAGAGAAAATCCAATTCCACACATGAAGGAAACTGCTATCATTTCTAGATTACATAAATACAGGCAGCCTGACCTTCTGACAGACTTCACATTTTTCTTTAAAATGCCATGCCCTCACAGGCAAAGTCTCTAGCTGGCCTACAAATCAATTGCAATGTTTGATTTCCAGCCTCTAGGCAGCAATCACTGCAGCAGCAGGATTACCTCCATGCAGTGTTGCTTGTAGCCTGGCTGTTCTTCACCCCTGGCCTGGTCAGGAGTGGAGCTGGTTTTCCCAATCCCTTTATCCCAGGTTTCTTAGTGAAGAGCTTCAGACACTGCCAAGCAGCCAAGGCCTACCCGTTACTCTTCTCTCCCCAGGTCCTCCTGAGCTTCCTGCCATGCTGGTCTCCCTCTGCTTGCACTGGATGAGGATTCCTGCAAATAGCACAGTGTCAACAGTGGCGAATCAGTGCTCTGCCAGGACATTACATGCTCTTTGCTGTTTGGGTTTTTTTTACCTCTTCTGTGAGTTTGTTTTCCTTACATTAAGCTGAATGAATATGTATGAAATAAGTGGATACATTTTAATAAAAAATAATAATTTTTTTTACAGGGAAAGGTATGGCATCCTTTTCCCGACATTAAAATCACAGAAAAATTATGAACGTTACACAAATCTGAGCTTAAAGGCAGTTTGTTCCTTTGTATTATAAGGAGGCTTATTTGTGCACACTTCATGAGATAGATGATTCCAAAATTTTCTTAGATAACAAAGAGATTTGATAGATTCCTCATTGAAACCAATTTAAATTATAAGGAATTTATCAGGTAATATGCCACTGTAGCTGCTTTATATGTAGTCAACTGAAAAATGTTTGCCATTAATGCTCAAAATATGACTTCTCTGTCTAGAGGCCATGTTCCCTTTGTTTGTTTGTTGTTACCCATACCAAGAGCTTGTAGGCATTTTTGCATACTCTCCATTCAATATTCTGTATTCAGCTATGGCCTATGCTGGCTACAATTAGCTGGTCTGTCCCTGTTGTGTTGTCTACCCACCAGGAAACTAGGTTTCCGTAAGTGTAACCAGCCCTAATTCTTCAGACACTTCACAAAGTCTTCTATTTACCCTCCTATCCTCATCCCCCAAAGTATGATCCATTCAACTGATTGCATCGTTTGTCCCTCGACTTTGAAGATGTTCATCTGTCTTTCTTCTTTTGTCACAAACGTCTGGGTCTCAGACTCATATTTCATTAGAGTCAGACTAAGGCCTTATAATTCAGGCACTGAATTATGAGGTGAGGTGGACGTCATGCAGAGCAAAAGGCAGTCCAGCATTGCTGTGGGGCATCCACGATCTTCAAGCACATTTCTTGCTTTATTAGTCTCAGTGTAAGAACACAATAAGCAAGTGCAGTGCTGAATCAGAGCCACAGATAGCAAGTCAAATAAATGAAAACTTAAATGCTTTATAACAAAATATTTAATTTTCATATTCCCCAATGGATATATGTCTTTGGCCTCTCTTTCTTATTATTTGCTTCCTGTCCTATTGAAAGTGTTCACTATTCTATCAGCTGGAGCTAGGGAAAGTAGCAGGGAAATTTAACTCAAAGAAGTAGCCATAACCTTCCCTCTTTCTCAATACCTGTTTCTAATATGCTATATGAAATAGTAAACCAAATTCTGATATTGATTTCTGAGCTATTTCAAGTTTCTCTTGCTCTTTTTCTGGAAAGAAGAATGGTATGGAGAGAGATGTGGCTTTGACAGATTAAGCATACTTCTGAGGTTTGAAAAAATAAATTATTCTGAACTTCTAAATTTTTTTCCCCCTGGAAAATAAGTATTTTTAAATTTTTATTTGTTAAAAATACTTTTCATCTAGAACAGAAAATTCACTAATCCACTCCATATTAAAAAAATATAACAATTGCGTCAGCTAAAGATTCGGAAAAGCTGGGAAGATGCATGGTCTTGCTCAGAACTTGTATTTCCTTCAAACAACCCATACTCAGTTGTTTTGTGACTGTTACAATGTGCATGATGCTTCTTTCAGTTCACCTTTAGCTCTGATATGTCTGCTTTTCACTTAGCATCTTTGGTGCCTTGAGGAGTGTCAGAGTGGGCCCACAACAGTGCCCAGGCCTGTAGTTCTCATGGACCTTGTAAAGAGCAAACAGCAAAGTAACAGGTGATGGAGGTGTAAATGAGGGGCTCGATGAAAAATAACAACAGAAGAAGCACTGAATTTAAGACAAAACAATTGGAGAACTGATGTTTGAGAAGGGAGGAAGAGCTGTAAGGAATAAATTGGAAAGGGGATAAGACAGAAGGAAGAATAGGAAGTAGTTGAGCTGGCTGCTGAGTTGGTGCTTGGAGGTTGGAGTCACATACCTTTTCATTCAGCTTCAAATCCAAACATTGGTTGAAAGTCAAATGTCCATAGCCACCGTGTTTATCAATGTGTAAAGGCTTTAGACACTATATTAGCAGGCTTCCAATAAATCCTTAATAGAGAATGATAGATAGGCTGGCTCAATTCTGTTCTCACTTTAACACAAGACTGGTCAAGTATCCAGAGAGAAAATGGAATGTCTATTTTGGCATTATCTCTTCCCGTGAAGTGGACAACATACACTTAAGCACTAGGAAAAAATACTCCAGAAGTTACAGATACATGAAAAAAGGCTGGATTAAACTGCAGTTTCATTTAAAATTACTACGTTTTTCTTGGATATATATGAAGTACTCAAAAATGAAGTATTCCAAACTGATGATATATTACTTTACTTCTTAGTTGTTATCTGCTCTCCCACTAATTCAAAAAAATCATTCAAAAAGCGATATTTATCTTGAAATGTCAAATTTAAATGTTAAAGACTAATTTATGTCTACAATACATGAAATATATTTGGAAATTCAGTTGAAATGCTCTTGCAGTGCCATCTGCTGAGAAGTATTTGGCAATTAATTCTTTCTAGGATATCTGTAAGTTCTTGTTCCATCCTTTCAGTTGGTTATGCCCTACAAAATCACTGCACAAAATCTGTAGACCCAGTACAAGGGAAAGTATGGACACTGCATTTGCAAATATTGTTAAATGTATGGTATCACTGGAAGGTAAGCAGGTACCCAACTGTCTCAAACAGGAGGATGCGAGCATGCTTAAGGTTTAAGTTGTTTTATGTGTATGCATAGTTCAAGGGCTGGATGTCAGCATCAATTTTTTTACCCTCTGTCAGGTTGCCTCTAATAAAGCAGCCTAAATTTGATAAGCACGAATATGTTTAAGAAAAAAAAGGCTGGTATGCATTGGTTAATAAATTTTTAAACTGACTTCAATTCTAATCTAGAAGTGCTTGTCAAGCCTGTGACTAATTCTTTTAAAATGAAGAAGACAGACTGCATAGATTAAGGTAAGCTCTTGTCACAGCCTGAGTTTGGGCCATGTGATAACAGTCCACTTGTCTGAACTCAAAGATGATTTTTTTTTTTTAATCAGCAATTGATCTGAGTTTCAAATTAGGTCTTAATTAGAGCTGAATATTTTTGTCCTGCTTACTGTGTAAGAGACACTCATCCTTCATTATTTTTATATTACCTTATAAATTCTTCTGGCTTCTCAGTCCACAGTGAATCAAATTTTCAACAGGTCTCACCAAAGATCTGGTCAATAAGCTCAAAGAGGTGTACATGCATCTCCATGGAAATGTAGAGATTTTTTGGTATACATACAGATGTAAGGCATCCTGTCAAGAAAAATCAGATTATTTCTTCCCTCCCCCAGACTAAGGTGAAGTTTGAAAATGCAGTTTGAAATGCAGGTTATTTGACATTCTCCTGCTTGAAAAGTTTCCAGTGGTCATTTTGAGAAGCAACAAAAGGTATTCCAGCAATTAATCACAAGCTTCACACTGTCAATGGACATTTCATAAATAACCAAGAGGCTGAAGTTCTCTTTCATATGTTCTGTCATGAATAATTTAGACTTGTAAAAGCAAAGTCAATCAGTAACTCACTGAAAAAGACTGAATTTCAATTAACTCTGTCAACCAGCATGACTAATTCTACCCTCAGTTCAATGGATGTAGGACAGGCACAAGCTTTGCTCACAAGTACTGAAAACCATATCAGTGTCTGCTTCAGTGACAATGTTCAAAGGTGCTCCTATGATTTATTGCTATAAGTGATATCAGTGTGAATTGCCCACACTAAACAAAAATGTGTTTAAGATTGTGTCTTCCTTCTTTGTTTTTAGGGGGTCTAAATTAATGTGTAACTGATTCAGAGACCTGAGTAATCTCTCTGAATTCCTCCTATGATTACTGTAGTAAGATGTTCTTACTCCAGAGGGTAAATCTTAACAACTGAGTTTCAACTCCATTTCTGACCTGTGCTCTGACAAGCCTTTTTTCCCTCTTCTCTCTTCCCTGTTTCTTCAGTTTTGAGAAAATACAGGTAGAATAGCTTCTGGAATCTCTATGAATGTACATTCTTTTCTTCATGTGCCTTTCTTTGCTAAAACATCTGGTAAACAGCATAACGATAAAACTATACTTGATAAGGTACAAAGAAGTTCTGGGGTAAATGCTTCTGATTTTTATCATTACAGACTGTTTCTGTAGCTAAGAATTTCCATACTGGAAAAAAAAAAAATCACAAAAAACACCCCAAACCTTGGGGCAAGATATAAAAAAATATCTGCGTAAGTATTGTAAAATTTGACAGATGCCTGTGTCTGTAGGAACCTTCTTGGTTGGAAATTTTAATTCAGTTTTCATTAAACTGTATTTGAATCAAGAAAAAATACTGTGCATTTTGCTGAACACAGCACTGTGGTGGGTCACATTCATCTATTTGCTAAAGATGGTGGGTACACCAAAGGTTCTAGCTGTTAAAAGTTTTTTTTTTAAAGTCTGCTCTGTTTATTAACCACACCCTAAAAGAAGACTGGCTTCTATGAAAGAAGTCAATTGACAACTGCTGCATATTCTTGGAGCATTCTAAGGACTGTGAATTGTCTTTGTGGTTGCAGCCAGCTTAATCCTGTTATTTTTTCTGCTTGCAAAATTGGATTATTTCCAATGGACTTTGTTTTGAAAAATGCCCTAACTTTTGTATTGTTGTGACGATAATAGCAACAAGAGTTAGCTTGGCTGCCTATTTTGGCTCAGAGAAACAACAGAATCATAAATGCAACTGGAGAAAATTACGAAATCTCCCAGAACACTGCAGTATTTAAAGAAAAAAAAAAAGAAAAATGGAAATACTTCCTAAGTGTAAACATTGCTTAGCATGGTGTCAGAACCTCACAATTTGTTTTCTCTTAGATCCAATAATTCTCACTCAATTTTAGAGCAAAATCTAAAGTCCACTAAAATTCTGTGAACCAGAGGATGAATCTACAATGATCAAAGAGATAAGTATTTGGTTGTGGCCTACAAAACAATTGGAAATTTTTATTTTGGGTGACTACTAAGAGGTACTGCAGAAGATTTTGATATTTAGCAAGTAAACATCTTTAAAGAAAAAATGGTCAGGTAGTTCTTAAGATGGCTCCTTGGTTTTCTCAAGTTGCATACAAAAAATGTGTAACCTAATTGTTGTAAAGTCTTTTGACTCCAAAGTGTGGAGGCTTTTGAAGAATTCAGTATTTCTAACAAATAACTAAACCCATATATACTGCAAAGAAAGACTTGAGATCTTTGGAATAAGAAGGTCTTCAGTGGGTATATTTCTGAGTGTTGTAAAAGTCAGTATGGAACACAGAATCATAGAGTAGTTTGTGTTGGAAGGACCTTTAAATCTCATCTAGTCCAACCCCTGCTGCAGTAAGCATGTGCATCTTCCACCAGATCAAGTTGCTCAGAGTCCCATCTGATCTCGCCTTGAATGTTTTGAGGTATGGGGAATCTACCACCTCTCTGGGCAACCTGTTCCAGTGTCTCACCACGCTTACCTAAAAAAACTTCTTCCTCCTAGCTAGAATAAAGCCTCTTATCCTACAGGCCCTAATAAAATGTCTGTTCCCGTCTTTCCTACAAATGCTGTAAGCCCTCAATAAGGTCTTCTTGGAGCTTCTCTTCTCCAGGCTGGACAACCCCAGTTCTCTCAGCCTGTCTTCACAGGAGATGTGCTCCAGCCCTCTGATCACCTTTTTGCCCCTCCTCTGAACTTGCTTTAGCAGGTCTGTGTCTTTTTTATGTTGGGGGTGGGGTGCAGCACTCCAGATGCGGTCTCACAGAGTAGAGCAGAGGGGCAGAATCCCCTCACTTGCCCTACAGACCATGCTGCTTTGGATGCAGCCCAGGATATGGTTGGCTTTCTGGGCTGTGAGCTCACACTACTGGGTCATGTTGAGGTTTTCATCCATCAGCACCCTCAGGTTCTTCTTGGCGGAGCTGCTCTTGATCCTGTTATTCCCCTCTCTGTACTGATACTAGGGCTTGCCCCAAACCAAGTGCAGGACCTTATACTTGGGAACATAGACATGGGTTCCCATATATGTGGGAACCTCATGAGGTTCCCATTGGGCCCACTTAGGGCATCATTTGGCTTCGTTGGGATCTTCAGGCAACAATGGCCTCAAATGTTCTGTAACAGATAAGGGCTATCCAACTGTACTTCTACATATTGACACAACCTAACCTACAAGTAGGTAGCAAAGAAGTCTTTAATTTTAAGTCATATTAGAATTCACTGCTTTATAAATATATTGTTATAGAGGAATTCTTTTAAAATGTGCCAGGGGATTCTCTGCATTTTGCAGGCCCTGACAGCTTTGCTTCTATAGGGCATATATAGGTTTATTACCGGGATGCCTGTTATTACGGCTTATCCCGGCTTATCAGTCGAAGACGCAGAAATAATGAGAGCTGGAGTCCGAATGTTCTTGTGTTCAGAGCAAGGGCGGAAAAGGGGGAAACCCCTTTCGCTTAATTCTTATATCCACGTTTTTTTAATCACAGATCATTGGAGAAAATTAACACTTCCGTCTCTAACTATATTGGTTACAAGAAGTGTCCGTCAAAAGGATCTGTGTCCATGGGAAAGGAATGTAAAAAGATAATTTTTACAACAACATAGCTATGTTTAGAGAAATCGTCCTTGAGACTGTCTAACAGAGAAAACTAGCTATTTTACAGTGAAAAATGGGCAACATAGGTTTCTCAAATAAACAAGTGTTTCATTATTTTTGGAAGTCTATGCAGTGCTGCTGGGCACTGCAACAGAGCTGAAGTATTATTTATGTGCACACTGCCAGCTATCTGCAAGATTCTTAATGTTCTTACACTCTTCTGCCAGCTCCTGTCTTAAATTACATATTTACAACACTAATGGCTTCAGGGAAGTGAAAACTCAGGGTTGAAACCTCCCCTGTCACTTTTTAAAGAGCCTGCTTTAATCCCCACCTTAGAATTTCAGACCCTTGCACTCCATCCAGCAGTTTTAGAAAAAAACAATCAGCTCAGTTCAACAAAATATCATCTTCCCCTCTGTGTTTTGAACTACAGGTTACTAGAAGTCAGGGAAACAAATTGCTTAAAAAGAAAAAAATCTCTTGACCATTCCACAGATTACACTCCTGATTTTACTGAAGAAATTAGAGCTCCATTACTCTTCTAAGTCTCACTGTCACTGAGATTTCCTAGGGCTGTGTAGAAGAATCAAAGTTAAAAGAAAGTGGGAGATAATCCTGCACACTGGGGTTTATCATGACATTGCCTGCTCTGCCATACAGGCTATGCAGTAGTCCAGAGAAAGAAGAAAAGCAGACACAAAATGCACTTTAATTTCCTCTTGCAGGTATGGTGTATCCTCTTTTGAATAAAACATGTCCTCTTTTGAATAAAACATATTCAGAAAAATACTAGCAAAAGCAAGGACATTGGGCACACATGTAAGAACTGAACATCTGTAATCTCTATAACCATTCTTACAAAGCATTGCTGCACTGTCCTTTCCCTTCCCATTCCTTGCTCTTACCTGTCTTGCTAGAGAGCCTTTACTAATATTTGCCTTGGCTAAGGTGTAGCAGGAGCTGCAATCTCTTTTTAAAACTTACCACAAAAGGAAGAAAAGAGAAGCTCTCAGGTATGCAGGCCCTTCCTCGACTAGGTGCCCAAAAGTCTGTTTCCTCTAGCTGGAGGGGCTTGTTTAAAGATATGTTTCTCCAGCTTGTCAAGGAATAGATGTGAATGCAGAAGCAGATGAAATGGAGATTTTTGCAACCTGATTTAGTGCTCATTTGCATTGCTTTTTGTAAATGTGAATCAGATTTGTTAAAATTCTTTGTCAATAAGGATTTATATCAAGCTGCTAAATAGGAGGCATTTGAGAACCTCAGGCCTTCACTCTGGCAATTTTTCTGGGGATAACACTGGCCTGGTGCC
>VZRZ01006920.1:4757-43959 GCA_013398175.1 Climacteris rufus | reverse complement strand
CCCCCCCCCTTTAGAAGCTTGGGTCTGGGCAGCCTGAATGTCCTTGGTAAGTACAGAGTGGCACTGTTATGTCTATAGAGAACAGCAACCAACGAGATATAAAGCATACATGCCAGACAATGCAGGATTTGAAAAATATAAGGGTTAAAACCTAAGGCAACACTGCGGTGTCCCGCTGGTTCTTCTTCACCCTGGTCTTCAGTTGGGGGAGTCCCCAAGTAGCTTTTCTGGAGGTACCACATTTATACAGTCCAAACCCTGGGTATTCACAGGGTGAAGATGCTGTTCCCATAACTTGAGATGGCATATGTATAAGCACTTTCTGTCTTTCCCACAGTGTGCTATGGTGGGAATTTTTTCTGGATGTGTTACCCAGATCTGCCTCACCAGGCCTGGAAAGAGCATCTTCCTGTTATTGCCGTCTGCACAATGTTATCTTGTGGTGGCTTAACTTACGGGGACAGTGTTTTGAGACAGGTAACTGCGTTCTTAAAGTCCTCACACCAATTTATCTTCTTTTTCCAGCAGAACAGAAAACCTGAAATATTCAAATTGTCTTAAGACAAAAAATAAGTATTTTGCTCTGGGCTTGTTTAGCCCTCTTGTTTAAGCTTCATTTTAAATGGAGCTTAAAATATAAGTGCTTTGGTTTTAAATATCAAAAGTAGTTTTATTTTTGACATTCTTGACAATATTTCCACTGCATGGATTTCAAAAATAGGTGTCTGATTTCTTTTTAACTGCTCATGTTTGAGTTTGTTTCACCTGAAGTTATGGGACATATTTTTCCTTTTAAAATAGAAATCATTTAACTTATCAAAACTTCAACTTTTTGAGCAAATTATTATTTGCAAGAGCCTTTTTCTTTAGTCTACCTAGAAAAAGGTACAATTCCACTGCTACCACAAGATGGTCTTTGTGGTACTGTAGCTGCTAACAATAAAATTATTTTTTGTACTAAAAGTCTTAAGGGAGCTATTGCAATGAAGAACCAAAACAGCAGATGTTACCCAATATAAGTACTGGTAAGTATCAACTGAAAAATAACACATGAAAGATAGCACAAGCACTTAAGCATTAGGAGATACAAATAAGCACAAAAGTGTAAGCTATTTTCAAGAAAATATGGTACCCAAAGGCACTAATAAACTCTATGGACTAAGTAACATATTTAGCAGTGTAAAAACAAAACCTTTAGCTACTTACAAGAGTACAAAAGAGCATCAAAACTCACTAGCTCTTTTTCCTTCCACTACATAGCAAAACTGATTTTAAAAAATTGAGAAGTAAAATTCTAGCTGATGACACTCACAGTACAATTTTTAAAAATACAATTAGTGAAGGAGAATGAGGAAAAATTTTATATGAGAAAGATTTAATATTCTCCTTATGCTACTGGAAAAGTTTTAGCACAGTAATAGTCATATTGTTACTATCTTTAATGGCTCCAATTCATGCCCAAATTACATTTTCAGAAAACTGCAAGGCAAAACTCAAGACTAGATTTGCACATTTTTAAAAAGTACTATTTCACTGAAATCATGGGTAGAGGAACACATACTGTAATGATATTTCCTTGGTACAGGAAACATTGCTTAAACAAAACAAAACAAAACAAAACAAAACAAAACAAAACAAAACAAAACAAAACAAAACAAAACAAAACAAAAAAAACCCCACTTAGGATTAATTCAAGTTTTAAGACTCATTGTTTGCAGCAGAAAACAGCTATGACAAAAAATCAGAAACATAGAAGGTGGATCTTCTCCTGGCATACAACTGATGTAGTTTCATAGACTTCAGGTTGAACATTTTCCTTCTTGATGACCCTTGTACTGGAGAAGAAACAGCTGTAATGTATTTATGACACTGCAAGGGCATAGCAAAGCCAAACAAGAGACTTCTTGTGTCAGAGTGTATGTGAACATGAAAGGAATTTCTGGGAACTAACTATTTTGTGTCCTTGCCACAAAGTTCACACTGTGACTCAAGTGTTTCCAGAATAATTATTTGTAACACATTCACACTGAAATTAACCCATTAGACAAAGACCGTCCAAGGCCTAAACTCGGAATCTCTTGTCCTAATTTCTTTTTAAAAATCCCTTACCAATGACAATTTCTGCTCTATGTGTGGAACACTGGTGGATAGGGGGTTGCACATGATGGAAGTGCATTAGAACAGCTGTAGCAGTGGAAAAGAAATTTTAAAAATAAAAAACACAGGGTATGGAGGAATCAGGGGTAGAATTAGAGGATTTATATTTGAAGGCTCTTCCTTTTTTTCCCTTCCTTCCAAAAGACAGGTATTTGTTATGGCTCTGGAGTGTAGCCACTGGTGGTGGGTTGTAAATGGAGGCTGATGATGATAGCAGGCTGGTCCTTAGGCTGAGTACTCATTGAGGGCATCTGACACTAATGGTTTAATTGTTTCAAAGCCTTTAATAGAAGTCTTTTCCCATGGATTGAATTTCACTCTTGTTGAATGTTATAAGCATGAGTATAGTATAGAGTCAAATGGAAAAACTGGAAACCGTTTATTGTGAACTGTGCTCAAACACGGAAAAATTACCAGGATAAAAAAACAAAAAAGGGGGTTGTTCCCTTTCTCCATATCTTTTTTGTGTCATCTCCTCTACTTTATGCACAATGGTACAACCTGCGCTGCAAGCCTGCATACACTTTCCATAAAAGAGTTGTGGAAAAAAGTGAACAACAGATTAGGAACATGGGAGATCACATAAATGACGGCTGCCCTTTTCTCCATTTGCCTATTCAGTAATTCCCTATTTTAAATACATACTGTTGAGTTACTCTTCACAGAGGCTTCAGAGTATGTATGAGAATGACTTTCCAACAGCGACAGACAAGATTCAGAATGAAAAATTTCTCTGCCAGGCAAGAAAAATTTGCAATAATTTTCTGTAATACAAGCAGACTTTTTAGCACTTTTATTGCAGAAGCAATTCTAAATAACAGAGCTTGTCTTATAATAGCATTTCTATAATAATGGTGTTTTATAACAGAAGTGCTATTATTACAGAAATGGTATTATAATAGTAGTATTATTATTGTAGAATCTTTTCCATAACAGGAGTGCTAAATAAGCCCATTTGTACTATAGAAAATGATTGCAAACTTCTACTGTGGTGCTGAAAATGCCTAAGCCTTTATGTCTAATGTGATCCAGATTTTCAGAAGGTCCATGAAAGTCTAAAAAAAAGTCTTTCAAAAGGAATCTATACTGCAGACCAACTGACAGCCTTGGCAAGTTTCCACAAATGGCCTATCTGTCACCAAACTTTAAAATCTAACTCAAATTCCAAACCAAAAATGTTTCAATGAAGAAGTTAGCAGAACATGTCTTTGGTTCCTAGATGTGCTGTGGCGGTGTATGCGGCAAAAGCCACAGCCCCACAGGCTCAAGACTGGTGGGCACAGCCTGAGGTTGACACTGTCTGAGGCACACTCCATGCTCAGGGTGAGCTTTTTGGTTCACCCCCAGCGTCCCTTGCACCTTCATTTACATGTTTCAGTTCATTGGTTAGTTGCTACATTACTTCATGTTCTGTAAAAGGTTATGTTCTAGAAACTTCATTGCAGTTCGGTCCTCTATTGGTTACATGCTAATCCCTGTACCCCAATTGGTTACTTTCCCCTGCTTGTATCCCTATAAATCCCCTGCTATCCCCTTCAGTCCCTGTGTCTGGTTGCTGAAGCCTTCAGCTCTCCTGGATCCCTGCGCCGCCTCTCCTGGACCCCAGACCCTCTCCTGCCTTCCCTGCTGCTTCTCCCAGGAAATAAAAATGCTGGAAATCACACCAGGGCCCTTCTCTCGGGTCTTTGTCCTCGCCTGTGCCCACACCATCAGCCCGGGGCTCTCTTTCGCACAGAGGAGCCAGCACTAAAAGAGCTGCTGGGGGATGCCCTGTGTTTGGGGAAACTGCAAGCTGCAGCCCTCAGGAAACCAGGGTCACTCCCAGAATAACGCTGAGTGGCCTCGAGCAGGCCCCCAGAGCCAGCATTAACGTCCCAAAACGTTTTCAGAGCTGGAATAAAGCACTAGAATGTTGGAATATCATCTGAGGTGATAAAAAGATGTAATATTCAATAACAGTTATACAGCAAAAGTGCTTTGGAAGAACTTTTATATCTGTATCAACCACATTAATATAAATTTCCCTCATCATTCAATAAAGTGTATATTGCTTTGCCACATACTTAGGAAGCATTTAACTGTATATATAGGAAATGAATAAGTAAATTTTAGTTTATAAAATTCAACTTCTTTTTATTAAAGTTATCTGGTAATACTTCACTGCTGAGATTCTAGTGCAGTATGGAAGACAGAAAGAATTTAAGTTCCAAAGCTATTGACCTTTTTAACATTAAAATAAAATCCTATATATTTCTAGGTTGATACAATCAGATTATACCATCTGGTTAAGGTAGAGTCTATGAAACAGTAAAGTAAGAAAATTCAATAAACTCATATCCTCTGCAGGCATTTTTACATTTTTTAGACTGTCATGAAAGCTTTAGATGTGTGTTTGTATGAAATGAACTTATTTTATTATTGATTTCAGGCAGAAAGGAATTTTGCTGGATCTTTTTTTTCCAACTTGTGTTGCTATACAGAGTAGTTTTCTTTACAGCAGTAACACAGCTCTTAATCACAAATGAAAATTTTCATGAACTATCTTTTTTTTTAAGATTGAGAGATAATTTATGACACAGAAAGACATAGTTTAAAATGCATGTTTGAGGTATAATATCAATGTAATAAAATAAAAATAAAAGTCATTGATTAGCTTTTGTAATTAAGTTACAGAAATACACATTTCAAAACTTGGCATGCTTAGAATCCACATAGACAACAGAAATTATATATTCACTTCAAAAGTAACAGCAAAATATTTGCAAAAATGTTCTTACAAAAAAGACACAAATCTAGCCCTATCTCTGCCACTTCATCTGGGTTTATGATTAAGTTGTTTAATCACAGGACCAAATATTCTTATGTTCTACTCTTTTCCCTCCACCAGTTTCTTTCTGCACACACTGAAGCTGAGGATCACTCAGCCACTCCGAAGGTTTACTGCAAATATTGCTTTCTGTAAAAGCTCAGCAGAGTGTTTTTTCACCCCACACTTTCATTTCTTTCTGTCTCTCTGTGATTTTTAATTCTTTCCACTCACTAGTTAGGTTACCAGTAAAGTTCATCCACATTCTGCCATTTCTTCTGTTGCTCCTACGTGTGTTTTTATTGCACCTGCCTTATGTTTCAACACCAGTTTCAAAGTGGATACACCAGGTATTTAACTTCTCATTCAAATCACTGCAAAGTCCCCTATGTCAGAATACTACTAACAGGAGGAATTATTGATGTTTTCAAACTTAATTGATAGCAGGTACAGCTTTCCAGTGCATCTTGTTTTCCTGTTCTTTATATTACGCAGGGTCTTCGGAACATGGAATGTCTATTTCTGTCTTTTTCGTAGGAAAAAATATGCATTTATTTGTTAAGAAGCAGCAACGAGAAATCAGGAGGAATACCAGAATGCCACATTCTTCCTAAATAGCCTGTTGGCAGCACCTTATATGCAGGGAAGTTTCTGAGGTATCCATTCATGGCATGCTTTCTCCTGCCAATCTGCTCTTGCTTTGCTTAGCACAAAAAGCATTGCTATTCTTTTCAGTTATTGTGCAAAATACTTTTCTCAAGTATTTAATTTTGTTTTGGCACCTCTGTACATATGTGCCACACTTGACTGCTGGAAATCCAGTCCCTGCCTAGCTTAAGCCATGTTCATGCCTAATTTAAACCACTGTTTTATTATCTACTCATAATTCTTTTAAACTCTTGACACATGAATTTATAAATTAGGAAATGAAAGTACATTTTAATTACAGTTTAATTACAGTTTAGTTACAGTTTAATTTTTTTCACAGTTTGTTGATGTAATATCAACTACAAAACCAATATGCTCTCCCTACCAGGCTTCCTATGCCCCATAAGCAAATCCAATTCAAAATGAGATCACGGTACAGTGACCTCATTCTGAATGTTACCTTATGCTTTTGGCAGCCCAGAAGAAAACACCCCTAGCTCTTGTGCTGTGTTTCGATCTCTTTGAATTTCTCCAGGGGTTTGAATATCTGCTGAAAAGCTCTCTGCAGCTCTGAATACACCAAAAGAGGAAAGGGAAGCAAATGCAGGGTGGGGGAGGAGAAGGGAGGGGTGCAAAAAGTGAGGATTAGCTGACGTAAAAATGTCAAGCTGCCTGCAGTGGAGGCAAGAAGGGGTCGAGGGTAATAAAGCCAATTAGCAGAGCAGAGGATAAGAAGCCATATTTGAAATAAAGGAGTGATAATTTTAAGCAGCAAGGGAGAGATTACAATACAGAACTGCTAATGGTATGCAGTTTGGGAAGGAGATGGTAAAGTACTGGATTGAGAAAGACACAGCAAAAGCAAATACAAACCCCAACATTTTCCCTAAATACTTAAGTTGGTGATCCTTTCTTTCTGTACTAGCCTCCATGCTGAATGATCCACAGATTACACAGATCTCCTTATTCCCTTGCTTTCTTGCAATAGGATTCTTGCACATTCAAGTATTTCTTCCTCATTTCCAAGCAAATTCTTTCCTTTGTCTTTTATAATAAACTGATTTACTACAATTCCTCTTGACTAATCTTCTATTTTGCATGGTCCTACAAATATTCAGTGTCAAGTATTACTTTAAAATAACCCTATTTTCTATTTTGAAGTACATCCTGTAATTGCTCATTTTATTTTGTAAGCTATTTGTTGGTATATTACTAACTTGTTTCCATATTTTACACAGCTTGCTACTTGATAATAACTGTGCATAAAGGGCGCTGTGCAAAATTTAGGCTTAACTTGGGTTCTGCTTATATTATTATTTCTTTTTAAAATACTTCAGTCACTGAATACACTGGCTTTGTTTATTCAATAGTTTTAGTGGTCTTAAAGAACAGAATATATACAGAACATCCCAGTCCTCCCCGCTTTTTAGAGTACCTTTGACTCCTCACACTGTCAGTTTATGTTAGGGATATTATGGGATTTATGTTTATGTAACATAAATCATTGGCATTTAAATATCTAACAGCATTTTTGTAATTATTTGGTTTACTCACATATCTTGAACAATATATTTGAAAACAAAATATATTTGTCTCCCATTACCCTTATTCAGACATAACTGGCTTGAATGTAAACAATCAAGGATTCCAAGCACAAATGCGGAGTACTTGTCAGTGGATATACACAAAGGCTGAACTCTGTATTCCTAAAATTAAAACTCAGATTGGCTTCATCAAGATCAGCATTCACCCCATGAATACAACATCTCATGTTCACTAGAGAATCAAGAATAAAATTCCTTTATCAGAGCCATTCTTTGACAGAGGAAAGTCTAAAATATTATCTCAAATTGAGAGAATGTAAGAGGTGTTTTAAACAAATTGATTAGCCGGGTAGCAAGGAATCACCATGAGTCAGAAGTAACCATGTATATTTTTAAAACAAATCACACATAAAATTGCTGGTATATTAACAGTGGTCTTTAAATGACAATGAAAATCTGCTATTGTACAAGGGAAAGGGAGATGGTATATATAATAGCAATTCATTAAAATGTCTCCAGAGGTAATCTGGGAGCTAAAGACTAGAAATTCTGACTTCTTTATCAAACAAACTCTTACAAATTAAAATTATGAATATGTTAGTAAACACAAGAAGCACCAGAAAACAGAGTTTTTAAAGAGAATGGATGCTTCACAAAACTATTAGAGGTTTTTGAGATGTATGATATGAGTGATCTCTTGGATAGATGCTCCTCGCCAGAGGATTTTAGAAGTAAGCCACAAAAATTGGGGGATAAAATAGAAGATACTTTTAAGAATTCATTATTGATTAAAAGACAGCAAACAATATTCCAAATCAAGACAGGCTATCCAAACCTAATCTTAAAAATGGGGTAAATGTTGAGATGAAAAAACAATGGGATGACCCAACATGATTTCACATACAGCATCTGTTTCTGTAGAAATTGTTACAGAAAGAGTACTGAATTTGAAAATCATTTATAATGGAAGGCCATCTATTCCCACTTAAAGCTGCACTATTTTGAAGTCAGATCAGGTTGGTCATAGCCTTGTGTGGCTGAATTTTGAGTGTCTTCAAGAATGACAGTTACCAAACTTCTTTGCAGCCTGTTCCAGCATTTGATTACCCTTGATGGAACAAAACAAAACAACTTTTCACAGTCTAATTGGAATTTCTCTTTTCATAGCTCTGATCTTTTCACTGTTTACCTCCGAGAAGTTTCTGGCTCTGTATACTTGGTAATAACCACTAGTAGTCCAAGATGGTGGCAAAGTCCTCCCTGGACCTTCTTTCCTTAAAGCCAAATAAACTTACCTCTCTCAAATGCTCTTTCTATGTCTTGTGTCCTTTAGCAGAGCATAAAATTGGGCACAGAAGCAGCGAAAGTGCTGAACAGAAAGAAAAAAATACTCCCTTTCACCTTTGCACTATGAAGTTGGCTTTAATTGCTGTGAGGGTACCATGAAGACTCGTATTCAACCTATCCACCAGGAGCCCCAGGCTCTTTTCTAAAATGTTTCTTTTTATCCTGTCAATACCCAGCCAATCAACAACAGTGATTCGTTCAGTGACCAACTGATAAAATAGCAGATGGATTTCCAAGCATTGGATATGAAGAATACAGCTGGAATAGTCAAAATAACTTCTTTGTTGCCACTCAGGAAAGATTTTGAAGACATTGTAGATAGTTCACAGAATCACAAAATTGTTTATGTTCTCTCTTGAGGTCAAAAAAACACAGCCTTTTAGCCTTTCTAAGTGGCATGGAAGGTACTCCAAGTCCTTAGTCATCCAGACTGGACCTAGCAGTCCAGATGTATCTCACCAGTGATGAGTAGAACTCACAGAACACCTCTCACAACTTTCCAGTAATGGCCTCCCTAAGGCATTCCAGGATGTTCTTAGTGCTGTGGTTTAGTTGAAAAGGTGGTGACCAGCCCAAGGTTGGACTCAATGATCTTGGAGGTCTTTTCCAAACTCAGTGATTCTCTGATTCTGTTATTGGCCTTCTTTGCTGTGATAATGCATTTCTTGTTCATTATGAGTTGCTGTCCACCAAGACACTAATGTCGTCCTCCACTGAGCAGTTTTCCAGCAGGCCAGCTGTCAGTGTGCACAGGTGCCTCAGGTTATTGTTTCTCAGGGGCAGGGTTGGCATTTCCCTTATTAAAACTTCATTAAATTTATCTCAGCTTCATTTCTTCAGCCCGGCTAGGTCCAGCATACCTCTCAGTTTTATATCCTCTGCAAGCTTGCTGAAGGTACACTCTGCCCAGTCATCCAGGTCACTAAAAAAAGTGTTCAACCCTGTTTGGTAGCCCTGCTGCCAAACCCAGATGGACACCATAAGGTGTATAACTAGTGACTTGCTTCCAGATGGACTTTCTGCCACTCATCACAATTCTCTGCACCTGTGAACTAATCTGACCTGCACTTTGATAACTAGTCTATGTAGAGACCATGTCAAAAGCCTTACTAAAGGTAAACATCAATCATTCTCCCAAGAAATATATCTACTTAATCAATACAGCAAATAACCCTGATCCAATTTTTTTTAAGGAAAAAAAGAAAAGAATAGCAATAAAAAACTAGAAAAAGATAAGAATAGTCAGAAGCACAGTAGTGCTTTAAAAGGGAAAAGGTTTAGCGGACTAGGACCTGACACAGACAGCATTACTGAGTGGCCATATAATAGAAATCCAAAGTCATAAACAGAGGGGAAAAGACAAGATTGGAATAAGTCATTATGACTCATAGAACTGAAATTACAAACACTCAGTGACATCATCAAACAACAGATTTTTTTTTAAAAAAAGTGCTGCTTTTTACAGCACATAATATGCTGGGGAACTGCAGGTTTTCTTTCTTAATCTTTCTAAACCAAAAGCATAAATGACTTCTGAGAAGGCCTAGACTAGTTGACAGAGAATAGGTACATCAGCAGTTATTAAACACAGCAGTCCAACTGCAACCTCTCACTTATGCAAGCTCTAAAGCACTAGTTGCTGAAAATGCTGGAGTGAGAGCAAGCCTGTATGTTCTCATTATCTTCCTTAAGTATCCACTACCCATCAGCATAATAGACAAGATGCTCTACTAGATATACTTTCAAACAACATATTTCAACCATTCTTATGATTATTCTGTGTTAACTAGACCTATGAACTACAGAGAAAATAAAAGTTACAGCACTGAAACTGGTTTAATGATTATAACTATTTGGTAAGGCTGCTTTCAGGGCTGCTCCACTGACTAAAGTTGTCTGCCTTCACACACTGTGCCTGAAAGTATAGTCTCAGACTATTATCGTGCATGCTGGGTGCTCTGATAGTAGATTCTTTAGAGGCTTGGTACAGATTATCAGTGGATAACAGAAACAGATGAGGGATGGGCATAGGAGTGGACCTTTCACAGCCATGGATCTGCATCAAATAGTGCAGGGCTCTAGAGCAGAAGATGGAGAAAAAAATTCTATGGAAATTTATGTCTTTAGCTAAAGCACTGCCTATTATCTCTTCACTCACCCTTTACTTTCAGCTACTTAGTCAATGACATAACTTTTGAATAGCTAAAACTTGGTTTTGTTTAAGATTCATGTTCTGGGTTTACATGCCAAAGGATTCATATGCATGTTCCATATACTTTTTCACTCATACTAATAATACTCCATATTTAGTGGCTACAAACTCTGGGGGTAGAGAAACTAAGGGAAATGCAGTGTACATATGACAGAATGTTCTGCCACCCATTCCAGGGGAATGCAGTTCCATACACTTTAAACTCACAAACCACTAGAATAATTTGGCTGAGATATCTCTATCAGAATACTTGTTCCAAGATGCTAATATTGGAAAAGAAAGAATTTGATGTTTTGTAGATTTCTCCTGATATAAAAAATAATGGTGGAATTTTTCCTTGCCCCCATAAAATTGATTTGTAATATAAAGTAAGATTCACATTTCATAGTTTGGCAGTTGGAAGATAGTCCATGGAAAAGCACTTTTTGGGGATTTTTTTTTTTCCAGGACACTGTATTCTTGTTGACAAGCAGACTCCAGCTACAAGAATCTCACTGTTCCTGGCTTTGGAGGGAATTTGCAGTATCTCTTTCAGACAGGTTTCCTTCAGCAATTAGTCTGCTGTAGAGCTTCTTTACATCATCTCCCAGGTGCAGTCCATGGTCCATTTATATAGCCTCTTCCTCCCTTATTATGCAAAATAGCTTTCTCATTTTCCTTCTCTTTATCAGTTTATCTTCTATTTATGGCTAGGAAATTCACTAGTTATATAAATTTTCTAATAATTATTCTCTTATATTCATCCACATGAACTGGAGAGAATGCAGTCTGGGACTGAGTATGATGATTTCCTAGCTTTACTCAACAGACAACTCCATAAGTCATACATTAAGATGCCCAAATCTACTTCAAAGCATGTCATCAAGTATAGATGAAATTGGTGTAGTAAACTGGTTGATGGAACTGCATCATTAAAAAATTGTCTTTGGAATGCCTATGAGGAGCCACCCACTGGAGGTATTAAGCACCTGCAAAATAAAAGAATTTTTAAATACTACTGCCCCTCTTCTCTGCATCTGTAAAAAAAGATGGTTCAGCCACTGAGCTTGAGATGAGCGTGACTCCTCTCAAGGAAGGTACACTACCCAGATACTACGAAACTCCTTTGTATTCCATTTCCTGACTGTAATTTTTCCACAAAAAATTTCCCACACCCTTTCAAAACATATTTTTAAATCATAGGCCTTTTTGGTTAATCATTAACATTTATTTCATAGTAAGCTGCAACTTTGGTGTTGAAAAACCAATTTTATATTTTTCAGTGTTTTCCTTCACCTTTTAAACCTAACAAGAGAGACCACTTGTTTCTTAGTTCCGATATTTTCATCCATAGTTTCCCTATCACCACTTAGAAACTCAAATGTGATTAAAGATACAAGTATCTTAGGTATTATGGTAATTTTATGAGGATTCCAACCATAAAAATTGTTATAAGTTAGTGCTTATTGTTTATACTAGATACACATGACAACATGAATTCATTTTTCATGTATGTTTTGTTTTTAAGATCCTTGCTATAGGTGTTACCACACAACTTCTTAGAAATTCCAGTAAGGCAATAGTAAAACATTGTCTTAATATTCTCGGATGATAACAAGGAGAGAAGAGGTGGCAGCTCTTTTTTCACACTCAGGGACTCTGGGCTTCTTGTACCTAAATCCCCAGCAAAGTTTCCCACATCTTAAGAAATTACATTTTTCTCGTCAAACTAGTCAGCAGGATTTCATGCAAGTACAAGATCATTATTTTAACATCTCTCATCCTGCAAAGGAATCTTTTTACTGCCTGTATGTAGGAATTCACTCTGTATATCAGCTAGACAGAAGCACTCAACTCCTTACTTTGTAGCGCATACTGGTGTGTCTCATTAAAGCACAGAAAATAGGGCTAGAAAAGCATCTGAGTTGATCAATTCAGTCACCCAACATAAAAAGGAACCTGCTCTATACAGTCCATTCATAAAAACATCAAGGTTCATACTAGCACTGTTTATTTCTGCTATGCCCGTAGCCAGTAATTCCTGAACTGGTGTCTCAGAACTGTACATTTAATAATCAGAAACCTAATAATTTCCATCTTAAATTTCTTAAAAAGTAGAAAAATACATCTTCTAAATATTAAATCTCAATTTTTGTTACCAAGTTTACAAGGTTGGCTGGTTATGTGAGCACACACCATTCATTTACTGCCATTTCTTACAATGCAAGAAAATTAAAAGGGAAAGAGGCTGTAAATGAAAAAGCTGTTATAGATGGATGTCTTCTAAGTGATATATGTGATAGAAATGGTTAGCATTAACAGATCTTCTTAAAGAATGTACAAGTATAATTCATTATAATGGCTTAGAAGTGCAATTACTGAGCGATAGTGTAAATGACACTGTTGTTCATAGACCTACCCCTAAGAGTAATTATATTTTGAAAACTGCTTAGTGAAAAATTGATTGAATGGGTCCTATGGGCATAGATAATTAAGATAAAAATATGTAAACAAATGCCCATTAATAAGTTTTACTGCAAATTTTTATATTTATATATTTAACTAGTCTGGAAATATATCTAAAGAATGAGAATTTTCTGGTGTTTCATTTTAAAGGCATGTTTAAGATAAAAAATATTTTATGCCTTTGCAAATAACATTATTTGATTATTCTTACATTGCATAGATTCATTTACTTTTTCCCCTCACTGACCTCATACTTCAAAAATAGTAAAGTTCAGGAAACAAACAAACAAACAAACTTCACTATCCTCAATTGTTCAATTTCGAGGATTTTCTATTTGTGGAGCTTTAGTGTGGGCCATGCCAGGTCAGAACAAAACCGGCCTAGTGGTGGTTGCAGTTATTCCTTGCCCAGCACAAGCTATATTTGTGGTGTGATAGTAATATAAACTATAGTTTACATAACAGTAAGTTTGACAGTATTTAATTTAGTATGTATGTTTGAGAACTTACTGATAATACCTCATTGGCCTTATTCCATTTCATTAAGAACTGCTAATTTCCTGTTCTTTTTGAGATTTGCAAAAACTTTTATTTGATGCTGGGTTTTTGTTTGGAGACTGTGGGGTTTTTTTTCTGAAGACCTTAGTAAATTAATGTGCAAATATTTGGTTATTATAGAAATAAAGTTTAAATTGACTTTGAAAGCATAACAAATACTGTATGCTGTGCTTTTTCCCAATAAAATGCATTTATCTGATTATTAGAAAGTCAGTGTTTTCAGCTACAACTTAACTTATTCAGTCATTTAACACAGGAACAAAGACTACCAAACATCATCTAAATGTATAACTGCAAGTGTTAGTTCTATGAATGAACTGGACATGGAAGCATATGAGACCGATCAAGACAAAACTTAATGTTGGATAGCAGTGGAAAAATACTTCCATTTTAGACCCACAGGAGTCCCAGTGCAAATTGTTCTGTGAATCTGAACCTTTCATCAATCAGATGTAAATTACAGTATGCATGACTGGCTGGCTTTTCCATTCTAGAGTTCCCTACAGAGAACAAGAGAGCCAACTGCTACAGTGGCTCAACTAAACTGCAGTCTTTTTGCTCCCTAGAGGTTTTATACCAACACATCAGAAGAGACAATAATCTCTTGTATTCCACATCAGGAGATCTTACAAAATCATAGACAAGTGAGTCAAGCAAAAATCTTCTAGAAAAACTTATAATACAGGAAACCACGGAGGGGACTATGGGGGACATGTACTGATACAACACTAAAAGGTTTCCTCCTAACAATACTTTTCTAACTATATGTCAAAGCTTTCCTTGAATAGCTGGCTCAGAGAAATTGAACATAAGAAGCTGGATTCTGTTTTGGTTTCAGCTGGGAGAGAGTTCATTTTCTTCTTAGTAGCTGGTACAGAGATGTGTTTTGGGTTAAGTATGGGAATAATGCTGGTAACACACTGATGTTTTGGCTGTTGGAGTTTCTCAGGCTTTGCCAATGAGGAGGTGAACAAAAAAACCGGGAAGGAGCATGGACAGGACAGCTGTCCCAAACCAGTAATATCATAAAACATCCTGATCAGTATGTAAACTGGGACAAGTGGGCCATGAGAGGCCAAGTGCTGCTTGGGGATGGGCTGGGCATCAGTCGGTAGGTGATGAGCAATTTTATTGGTTTTATTTGGTTTTCATTCTCCCTCCTTTTTACTGCTATCGTTGTTGTTATTATCATTGTTATTAGTGGGGATTTTGGTTTTGATTTTTTTTCCCCTTTGTTTCAATTACTAAACTGCTCTTACCTCAACCCATGAGTTTTAATTTTTTTTCCATGATTCTGCACTCCCTCACATCAGAGCAGGGCAGTGAGCAAGCAGATACATAGTGTTTAGTTTGTGGTTGGGGTTGAACCATGACTCATAGTCAGAAAAGGTTAAATTCTTTACGAAGAATAGAAGCATAAACCTTATTTCCAATATTCACGTGACTGTCATAAACTTTCATAAGTAACAGGAGGGACAAAACCAGATCTTAAGGAACAAATTAAAAATAAAGCTGTTGAGCACCTACCAGTGAATACCTGAGCTACTATGCAGGAAAACACTACTTCTAATTGAATTTCAGCCACAGAGAAGAAAGCTGAAATTCTTGCTGTGCTAGCTATCTTCACTCACCTAATTATGGGCAGAGTTAATGTATGAACAGACCCTATGATCTGTAAAAGCAAACCACAAACGTCAAGCTTTGTGAAGTAAAATTAGAACACTTGAGAAAAGGTGCAGCTTAATGTAGTATTTCTCAAATTTTCTAGCAAATTATGACCACCTTTTGTCTCACCAGTTGCCATGAAACTTTCTGAGTCAGCAGTAGCTCAATTTTTGCAGAGTAAAGGCTGCTAACAACTTGCTGAAAGTATTTACATTAACCTACCTGTCATGGAGCACTAGAGCTGCTGCTTAATTATAGGTAGTTAGCAGCTAGATAACTGAGGTAAACAGTTGCACCTTGTAATTGTCTCACCTATTACCACCTCTCACTCCCAATATGAATGCTTCTGTAACCTACTTAGTGACTACTAATAGATATTGGGTGTGGAGATGATAAGGTTGCTGCTCCCATCCTGCAAGTCATCTGACCCTAGTTTCTTCTCCACTCCTTGTTGTTCTTGACTTTTTATACAGTTAGCTTTCTAAGAAATGAATTTTTGCATATCATTCCTATGACATGAGATTAGCATCAATGTTTCTCAAAACACACTAATAGTACTACCAGGTTCTCAATAATCCTATTTCATAGAACTTTAGTCATTCTAGATAGACTAACCAAAACGTTACAAAGTTATAGAAGGTGGAAAGTGCTTTGCTTACTTCTGTGCCTTTACCCTTCTAAATGCTACTCATTCTTGTATTTTAACTTACAGAAATACAACATTGCTACAAGACTGGGAGCTGAAATTTCAAATACTGTTAGAGTCTTTAGGTCACAGGTCTGGCATGAAATTTCCAGTTTTTGGGGAAGACTTATGCTGAGCCATAATTACAGAAACTGAAGGTACATTTAAATATTTTTGAGTGAAAAAAAAAAAACAGGTAACTAAAATTTTCACCTTTTTAATTATTTCTGAACACTGTGGACCTTTATCTTTGCCTGGCAGCTGTCTAAGAGCCTGTGTGATACACAGTGGTTACTGAAGCCCAGTTTCTAGTGGGCCAACATCTAAATTATTAAACCCTTATTCCAACTCATGTCAGTATTGGAAGGATTCTGCGGGAAGACCAACACCTCAAAGGGAAGAATTGCAAAGACATTTGCAAATGTCTTTGCAAGAAAAGCTGAAAAGCTTTAGCTGTTGCTTTCTTTACAGCCCCTCCCATGGGCAAGTCTACAAGTTCTCCTGTCCTGAATCCAGAGCACAGGCTATTTTCCTTAATAAAATCCCTACCATTTTCCTGTATATGTGACCTTCATGCGTTTCTATTTTTTTTTAATTCAAAATATTAATTGCTTCCTCAGTCTGTGATTCTTCCTTAATCTGAGGCGACAAGAGCTGTCCTTCTGCTGTGATAACTAGTATTCCCAGAATTCAAATAGGTTCCATCTTCATTTATTGATTCCTCCTATAGTTCTTTTAACTATGGACCTTGGAGGCCTCCACATTTCTGAGTAATTTTCTGCACCTCTGGAACTTTTACTTCCCTATTTATTAACTTTTTTTTTCCTCAAATTTAAATAAGTTCTATATCTGTGATGCCATGGAAGAAAAGGGAATGAAGATTTCTGTTACCTTAATGTTTTCTAGTGAATCTAAATTTTAAACAAGATGAATATTTAAGGATTATTTGAAATAAATAAAATAATAACATACTCATCTCTTATAGAAAGCAATGGAGTCCAAAGACATACTGTAACTCTGAAATATCTATTAATTGAAATTGGTTTGTTCCAAAGCCTAAAACCTAAGGTCCTATGTGAAGGCTTTAAAATAGAACTTCTCTGCAGAAAACAAACAAACAAGAACTTTTAAATTCTGATCACTTCTTTAGGGTTTTAGAGAGGATTCTAACACTTGAAAAAAAAATTAGAAGTGTAAGTTTTAGTAAGTTTACTGATATATCACTTCTGTTTAACGGACATTTTAAAGTCTCAGTTCTGCCAGGAACTCTGATAAAGTGCTATTAATCTCCTCTTTCCCACCTACCTACCTACCTATCTTGTTCCTCTGCAAAATCCAGCCAGTCATTGCAAGTTGTCTGGTGACCAAGATATAACTCTTCAGCCTTTGCATTCTTTTAGCTGTAAGTCTAGATCCACACTGCTTCTTGAGTAGCATCAAAAGCAGCAGCTCATGAGATTCAAGCCCATATGTCCCCTTTTCACTGTTTTTAGTTTGCTCTACAGACACTTTGCTCTAATTTTCCAGATTAAAACAAAATCAATTAAATAGGATTTAAATTAATATCTAGAAAATTCACATTCAAAATATAATAATAGTATAACTGAACATTTGCAAACAAATTGAATAACTTATGTAGTCCTCATGAGATGTAGTAGCAACCTGTGATGTCAAAATAATTTTTAATGATCAAAAACAAGTTGTACAGGAGAAATACTGTTTTCCTCAATTTCTCCTAAAATACTCTCACCAATTATTCTCTACAAAGGCTCATATAGAACATGCGGGAATAAGTTATTGGGTTCAGAAAATGACTGTTATTCAACTTTCCAATCTTTTGGGGAAAATACATATGTATTTAGATAGATATTTTGGTATTCTTTGCCATATTCCAATTAAATTACTTTTAAATGCTTTTAAGATCACACTGAAATATTTTATTTTCTGTGTTACATAGAAAAATAGATCTATTGCACTCTACTTTCTAAACAACCTTTTTAATGATATTTTCATCTCTGGGTATTGAAGAGACCACAAGTCATTAATTCCTTTAGCAATTTAGACTCAGATACTTTATATTTGTCTCAACACCGGGAAAAGTGGAAAACTGTTATCTGTATGCCATGCTCATTTAGGTAATGAAATTGTCATCAAGTTTATGTACAACAGGATACTTCCTTATTTAAATAAAGAATGCATCCTTTAAGAATGGAAATTACAAAACTTCGCAAAAACCTATAAAATCTTTGAGCTCTGAGGTTTACATTTCTCTCTTTTCCTCTAAGGTTAGGAACTCAACAACTTTCTCTTAATTGTTCAATTCTTGTACATATATCATGCTGACCCTCTCCAGGAACACCTTTGTATCACAATCACCCTTGAGGGAATCATGATAATGTGTTACAAAATCAACATTTTCCATATTCAATACCAGAGGCTTTTTTTCCCCTCAGATTTGAAAATAGCTGGTAAATGAGTAAATATTTTGCAGGGATTGATAACATTTTCAGTTTTAAGCAGACCATGTAAATTAGGCAAGAAATGCAAAGAATATATAGCAAATGACAATGTACCAAAATAAGAGAACTTTAGAAGAACTGCTTAATCATGGACTGTCCTATATCCATCTTTCTTCCCCTCAGAACAAAACGCATTTCCCCAAAAAACTAGCAGAAGGCTCAAAATCAAAGCGCAATACTGCATCAATACCTCTGACTTTAGAACCACAATTTCTACACTTGCAGATTTCACTCAAAAATCCAGTTGCACTCACTAAGCTTTCAGAAGTTATCCAAACTCCAGAGGTTTTAACAACAGTTAGAGAAAAATGGTTATTACTGAATAGCTCACTGTTACTATATCTTTTTGATGATGCTCAAACGTTTCAGCAAACCATTTCTTTGTCAGCTCTTGATAAAGTAGCTAACTGTAACACACAGTTTCATAAAGATAACCTCTGAATGGATTGGATTGAAACCCCTTCATGACAAACAGCATCTAGATTGTAGAGAAAATCAGCCATAATATCTGCCCTATGACGCTTACAATCTAACCATGATTTTACTGGGGTAAAAGGGGTTTAACTACATTTTTTTTCCTTGCACTAGGTTTGATATGACTCAGAGTTTAAGAATTTTGTAACTGTTTACATTTTGCCATCACAATACTTGTCACTTAAAATTTCAAAATTCTTGCAATTGCCACTTTTATTCATACTTTTTACCATGGACTATATCTGGCAAAATTCTGTTAGAGGCCTCTGTTTAAGATCTATTCTCAAAATGAATATTGCATTTATGAAAGCCACACCATTAAGATCAACTCACGTTTTCTGTTGATTTAATGACATATTGTTCAGGATAACTACAATACTAAAGATGCAAGAAACTATAAAAATATACTGAAAAAAATAGAGGCATGTACTTTTACATGAAAAAAATCAAACTAATTCCACAGAAATTTTCTTTTCAATTAAAAAGTTATTAAAATTATGCTTATTTCCATTAAGGAACAACACAAGAAATCACAGGGTTATTCTTAACTGTGAGACTAACAATCTGAATAAAAGCTTTGTGCACAGTTGTCACAAATTCAAAGTTGCTACAAACACTCCTCCCTCTTTTCTTCCACGGCCCTGAAAGAGGCATCCAGTGTAAATCCATACCGTGAATATAGACCTGGAGTCACTCAAGTACACTTTACTCAAGAAGTTGGATGTAAGCCAGCTCCAGTCTGGAAGCAATCTGAGCACGTTCATACAGTGTTGCATGCAGATTTATAATCCCTGCCTCTCAGTGTTGATGTTCCCCATGATGTTCACTAGAGGCTTTGCTACTGTTATTTATTTTATTTGGAATGCACTCAGATGCAATGGTGATGAGCCACAGTACAAAACCCTGTGAGAGAGAGTGACAGAGTGTGAGACAGAGATGAGAATGAGAATAAAGGCATTTTTATTACATTCGTCTCAGTTTGAAATTCATAATTCTGAAATTCTCTCAACAATGGACTTAAACCACAGTCAGCAATTCAAGAAGAACAGATTCCTCACATGAGCCTCATGGTGTGTGGTGCCAAAAGGTCAAAAACATTGAATACCATTTAAATGTGTAAGTTGAGACTCTGAAGAGAAACCACACATTCTGAAGTGGTGTGAGAAATGACCACGAGCCCTTTTAACACTAGTTTCTGTCACAAAGCAAATCTTCTCTAACACCAATCTCCTGATTACACTTCACTATTCCACTAGTTAAAAATATAAGGGAGGAAAGCACATCCTCTTACAGCCTGAATATTCTCTTGTTCCGTTCTCAAGGGACCTTCACATATCAGGCTTTGGGCACTTAATTTTGTTCTCTTATTTTGGGATGTTGCAAAATTGAGAAACAAATCATAATATTATATACTTTATTGCAGTAAATGCTTTCTTAATCTATTTCTTTCATACACATATCAAAAGAATATACTCCACACTTACATTCTATTTCTCCATGTGCATAAAATTGCCACAAATAGAATGAGAGTCACAGTTTATTCTTCATATCAGATAAGAAAAAAAAGTTTTAAACCTTTTTATGGAGTGATAAAATAGAAACAAATTTTATAATTTATGGTTCACAGGATGCAACGATTGACATTATATAGAAATTTAATCAGTCTTGCAGAGCTCACAGACATATCACAGTAGGAGGTTCTTTTGACATTTCATGGAGAACTAGGCAAGATGAGGGTACAATATGTGTGCATATTTCAGTATGTTATGTGTTTTCTAAGCTTTTATCCTTTCAGGACTCACTGTCACTTTGAAGGAATCATTCCTTTATAAAGTTCTAAATACATGAAAGATAAACTTCAACTTTTGTTTTGAGCTAAACAGAGTTAGAAATACTTGCAGAGGTAGCCAATTCTTTTCTGATATGGACTTCACAAAACCAAGACACTTCTTTAACACTTTTTCTACGCCTCTTGAAATCTGTCAGGTATACAGCACCTGCCTGTAGTCACATAACTGGGCTATAACCCTAATGTCACCTAGAGTTATGACTGGGAATATTTTGCTGCAATATCTATCAAGGGTGTAGGATGAAAAAGTCAACCCAAAGCCAACAACTTACCCACCCATAGCTACCTAATTTCCAAATTCCAAGCACCTAAGAACAGAGCCTAAAGAGAGGACTTCAAAACTATTATTTTCATGCGGAATTTTAATATCAGTGCTGTAATTTTAGTTCATCTAACAGTATTCCATTATTGTTGTTTGAAATAACTTTGCCTCTGAAACAAAATTATATCAGAGTTCTGTAATTGCATTTATGACTATTTAGTAAACCTACTTATACACTACCATGATATTAGTGCTTGTCGGACAGAACATCTGAAGCCTCAGATACTTTATCATAAGCCTATGATTATGGCTGGTTTCCAGAAATTCTCATTAGGAAAGTAGACAGCTACATAAACCTTTTGATAATATTATCCGTTACGTTATTAAATGTTTTGTGCTGCTATTGTCAAATTAATAACCTTGCCAATATTTCTCATTCTCCACCATTTGTTCTCATACCTGAAAGTTGTGGGTTAAATATACAACCCACAGTATTCACCTTTTTAATGGAATCAAATTCCATCTTCACAGAGCTACCTTATGGAACAAAGATAAATATAAAACATTAGAAATAGCACAAAATTATATATCTGGCCAGATAACCAGTTTAATACAATACTTTACTATGTTATTAGGTGACAAGCTTTTTTGAGGTTATGAAGTAGGAACAAGAATCACAGCCATAAATGACTTTGAGTTAAGTTGGATTAAACTTTTTTAAAAGATTTATTTCCCAGTGAAATTATGCAGGATTTATTTCTTTGCTTTACTTCACATTAAACTGTATTTTCTTAAATTGCATGTAGAAAAAGTATCAACCAAGTAAAAAGCCCAGTTACAGTAAACTAATGATTAAGGACTGAGTCTGTGTACTAGTGACCGATGGCTGGTTGGAGAGGTTTTCATTCCCATCTGCTCAGTCCTCAAAGGCATCATGAGCCATGGATAGAGCCATGGATATTACAATAAACCCACAAATACAAAACCAAACCCAAAAATAGTTATGTGGTAAAATTCTGGGTTAAGTAACGGTGAAGACACAGTTACTCTTGAGATTTCAAAAGAAAAGGTATTGATGCTTCCTTATATTCATGGATTAGATAACTTTGTCCTGCCAAGTACTGTAAGCTTACTTGGTTTTAGACAAACAAGAAAATTCCATTCTAAAATAAAAATTCCACATGGTCACCATTTTTTTAAACTTTTTTTTGCTTCAATATAATCAAATATTATGGTAACAAACAGCCTATTTTAAAAGTATAGAAACTAGTCATAATCCTAGATGCATAAAACCAAGAAAGGCTAATTTTCTTCAAGCTAACCTGTGCCAGGATAAGATATCAACTCATTTCAAAAGTTTTGCGTGGCCTATGAAACTTCACCTATGGCTTCTGTAAACAATTTTTTAATATATCATTGTTAAACCTGGGAAGCTGCAATTTGGGTTTACATGTCAGTATTTGTCAGCAAAACACAAAACTTCATCTGGAGAAATAGAGCATGAAATCACTTTCTCACCCTGTTTCTGTGCATCATACCTAACAGCACTGAAACTTAAAAAAATCCCACACTGATACTAAAGTGGTGTAAAAATAAGTTGTCAGATTATTTTCTCAACTCAAAATCAAATCCAGAAGTACACACAGTTCTGTTAACAGCTAGAAATCTGAACTTCATTGGAATTGCTGCATTACCTTTACTTTCTGTTTTCCATAACTAAAAAAGAAAGCTAAAAGAAAACCTCTAAAAATTAACATGTTTAAATCCTACACATCTATAAAAGCACAGGAACAAATGGAGACAAATTTCAGTTGTCTCAGGATGAATATCAACTTAGAGAGAAGCATTGTTGACCTTTGAAGACTTAAATGAGTAAAAATACTATTCCATTTCTGAGAAAAGAGGACTAAGTAAAACAGTTCTACAAAATTCATTGGGAGGTTCATGTAGGCTTCCAGAATAAGCACACAGTACAATTCCTCTTCCTACAACTTTAATATCAGCAGAGCTTCTTCAAACTAGCCATCTTTCACTTCTTTTAGAACTTCACTTATAACATGGCACAGCATAAATGAACAAGTGACAAAAATGTGCTGTTTATAAGGCAGTATTTTGATTTATGAAGAGAGTTATGCACAAGGTTTTTGGTTTAAGATATCAGATATACAAGTACAATACAAAATGAAAACTAATGCTTGGGACCAACTTGCTTAAACAGTTCAAGGACAATTTCAGGGGGATTTTATTTGCCAACATTCTGTTGCAACTCACAGTTCTCCATTTGCTGATCTGGCAAGATGCCAGTGTACCATGAGAAAGCCTATCTTAGTTTACTCCTTCATGTGAACATTACAACGTATGGAAAAATCACAGTTCAATCCTGCTTTGCTCCTCCTTCTTATTCAGGGCTTCAGATCAACTCCATCTGGTTTATGGAAAAAAACCCAAACCCCAAAATGATAAAAGACCACACAAAATAACCCCAGCAACAACAAAACCTGACTAGTGAAGAAATCTAGCTATTCAAAGAAATTTAGGCCACTGAAATGAGATCTAAGATCTATTTAATGTAGGAGCCACTTAAGGTTTTCAAAATTCTGGAAGTTTTTTCATGTAAGGAAAGAAAAAGTCTCAAATGAAGGGTCCTATCATCCTATTAGAAAATAGTACAATTAAAAATATAAATTTAAATTACTTCATATGTGTTGGAGGAGTAGAAACCAAAAAAACCCTCAAAGTTTCTTCATTTATAGCTGCTTACTCAGGCCTTCTTTGGCTAACACAGTTGAAGAGAAAGATTTGTCAGTCAAACGGCAGCTCTGTTCGTCTGCTTCTTTCTGTTCAATTTTCCTCTGTCCTGTCTTTTTCCTTTAATTCTTTGTTACTTCTGTTTACTCCCTCTATCTTTTTTGTCATTATTGAAGGGAAAAGAAGAGAAAGTCAGTTTTAATCTCTATGGCATGTTTTCCTAAAGTAAGAGGGAAATAATTGTCAAAAAGGAATATAGAGACTGGATACTGTGGTTAGCTGAAAATTCTTGTCATCTGCTCCAGAGATGGAGCCATAATTGTTATTGTCTCTTGCCTGGAGGAAAGGTATAAAATTGTGGATCTTCCCTGATGCCTTTTGCATCCTTGAACAGGCTGCTTTAGTCACCAAGGTTCTCAGGCTGGACCCATCCTGAACATTTAATTCACGTTTAAAGAGGGAAGCTCTCTCACAGTTGTAAACAGAGATAACATTTTTGTGGGGATTTGCAAGTTAAGGTGATCACACATTGCTTCAAATCCCTAATGTAACTTGGAACTTGTAGATCTTGAAGGGGATGAAAAGATAAACATAGGAGGAGTTAATAACACAACATTCAGGCTCTTTGCATTGGATCATTAAGCACAATTAGTTGCAGCACCCTTGTTACAAGGCAATAAGAGTAAGCTATTCAGATGTAATAAAAGGCAGTACATGACTGATAACCAATCTATATTCAGTTTACTACCACCTGTAAATGCAGGCAATATGTTTCTTTTAAAAAGCCTTGGAAAGTGGTTCCCAGGATACCTTTAGGGAACGTGTACTTTTTTAATTAATTAATCACTGGATGTCATCACTGCTCCACTCTACTGCATATGAAACAGCACTTCTCTGGCACTGGAAAATCTTAGTCAGAAGTAGGTTCAAGTAAAACAGTTTAAGATAAATATAACTTCAGTGCAAGAGAGATTGGCAAGAGTTAATTCCAAATGAAAATGGGGAAAATATGTAGCTTTTATATTACAGACAAGTTTCCTTCATTATTTGCATTTTTCTCATGCATATCAACTTAGAAGATTTTTTTTTCCTTTTTAGTAATATTTTAAGTGAATGCTCTTTCGGGGAAGTGGTTTTGACAGACACATATCACAGGAATAAAAGCTTTTTAAGTTCTCTACCAACGTATATTGGCCCTAAGATCCTGACCAATACAGTTTTATAGTGAAGAAAGACAACATTGATCCTGACCAATACAGTGTTTTATAGTGAAGAAAGACACCATTTTGCCAATTATGGGTCCTTTTTTGTCATATGTACAAATAGAGGTAGGATACCAAAGACTGAAATTTCACTAGTGACCCTAAGGCAGAATGTGAACCAAGGTCTCCAGAGGGGAAAGGCTAATGCACTAACCTACTGCACCACCAAGTCCCCTTCGCTCTCCAATTATCACAGAAGCTCTCCTACCACTGTGACATTCTCCTGGCCACATAGGTCAAAAAGTGAGTTACTGTCAAAAGTGATTAATCTATCAGCTCACTCAGGAATTCCATAGGATAAAATGATTGGTGCTTTCCCAGTGGTTGCAATACTAGAGATTTACATTCAGGCTTTTCATATCTGAAATCAAGACTGTTTTTCATTCATATATCATATCAGATTTAGAGACATCTTGTAAGAAGGAAGAACCTCCATGATATGTCTTTCATAATTAATTTCAGGTTTATAGTTACTACAAACCAAAGACCTCTGCTGAAATCTCTTTATTGCTAATGCATAAGACGATGTATGAGAGACCTATTTCTAAATATGTTTCTATTTTTGGGGATTTTTTCTAGCACACACCTTTTAATTATGAAAAAGTAAGCTACTTATGAACTCAGAGAAGCAATATATACTCAAAACTCAAAAGGCCATATGTCGTGGTTTAGCTCTGGCTGACAGCCAAAGCTTTCACAAGAGCCGCTTTTTCCCCCTCCACCCCGCCCCCACAGACCGGACAGGGGAAAAGGAATGTGTTACTAAGCTGAGATAAGAACCCTGAGAGAGAAAAAAACTCCCTAATTAAAGCAAGCTAAAAGAGGCTCAAAACTTATAAGTGATAAAGTGAATTTACTACAGAGTTAAAGGAGCAAGCAAAAACCATCTTTTTTAAACACTCTTTCTCTTTTCTCCCCTTTCCCCCAGCAGCTCTCCCCCCTTCTCCCAGAAGGTAAAGGCAACCCAGGGGGTTTTTCCTCCTAGTTGGTTCAGTCCTCAGATGTTTTCTCTTCTTGGCCAAAATACCTGGAAGGGAGGTTAAGTTTTCTCTTTTGTCTCTTTCCCCTGTTCGCAGACACTCTCTCTCTTTTCTGGCACCATGGCAGGTTCACAGAAGTTGGCAGACAGCCTGCCCGGACTCTGCCGCTGCCCCATCACTCTCTCCCATAGCCAAGCTGGTCTCTCTTAGGGTAGGAATAAAACCAGGCTTTTTTAACTTAATTGACTCCCTTCCTGGTTCCAGGAGCAAAGGCCTCATTAATCGCGTCAATTCCCACCAGACACAGTCTCTCTTGTAGGAGTTCACTCCTTTCTGCCCCATAATGGGGTGGATCTCGGCTCCTTCGTGGACCCTCGGGGTACAGGAAAACACTGCATTCGGTACAGTCCCTTACCACAGGCCACGGAGACATTTCAGCTTCGATGATTTAAGGACCTCCTCCTCCTCCCTCCTTCTTCTTGGCCAGCTGGAAGTCTTGGCCAGTGTCCATAACTGTTGTTTCTTTTATATGCTGTACTCCTTTCCTCTGCTTAACACTACATAAGTATTGCTACATGGCACACACATGCCTATTCCCCAGTTTAAAATATGTTGTCACAGAGGCAGTACCTTCCTTCTTAATTGGCCCAGCTGTGGCTCACAGCACGTCTATCTTTCAGGAGCCATCAGAGATAGGCCCTGACTGGACAGCTGTGGAAGCTTCTGGAAGCTCTTTACAGGAGCCGTCTTTTGGCCCCTACCACACCCCAAAAGCCAGACCCCCTCAAACTACCACACCATAACAGCTTTTTCCTCCCTAAATTTCCTATATCCTGCAGATTATAAAAATAAGTTTCAAGTGACCCTCTTCAATGATTCACAAGAGTAGGTTCTTTTTACAAAATCCCCAATATTCATGTCCTGATTAAAATCATATTTTCACACTTAACAGATTTACTCTAATGTTGAAAAGTCATTTTCCAAATACTCTTTCAATAATATGAGATTTCTCTTCCTAGAAAAGTTTAATAATTTAGTACTACAGATTAAGCAACACTGAGTGGTTTCAACCTGTGAACCCTCTTTGCTCCCTTTCTAAGGTTATTGGTTTCATTTTGCCTCAAAATGTCACACAAGCTTACTGAAGATGCTAAACATTTATGAAGTTCTTGGCCTCAATGGTATGAATCAGTGAGTACAAAATCAGGTATTTAACAAATTAATCAAGGTCTCAATTTTATACCACCAATGAGTTGCAGTTATTTTGGTATCTAAAGACTTTCCTTTATTCCAAACTTACAGACATTTCCAGCTCTAGTTCAGGGAAAAAAAACCCAAGCAATAGCAAACAAACAAATGCAATCCCAAACAAGACACAAAACTTACACAATTTAGCTTTAGTACTTTAATGCAGTTGCTCATTCAGACCATTCTGTAAATGAAGTCTGTAAGGCAGAATCCTGCACTAAAATTTTGCCTCCAACTTCAAAAAAATCCACACAGGGTTCTGCCAGCACCATTGATCCTACTGCAGGGGTATCAGTGCTGTGTCATCACTGCCCTGCCAATCCTTTGCATTTGCTGCATGCAAACTTAGTGGGTATAGAATAACTTATAAAAATATTCACTTGTTTTCTTCACTAAATATTTGTTCAAAGCAAGTTCTGTCAATAGACATTTTACAATTTTACCTTTATATCTGTTCTTCAGACGTCAACTAACTAATGAACTGTTGCTAACATAAAACACCCAGCAGAATCACAGAAGCTTCGAATGGCCTGGGTTTGAATGGACTGTTAAGATCATTTAGTTCCAACCCCTGTGCCATGGGCAGGGACACCTTCCACTCATATGTATGTAATGTTGTTACAGCAACTTTTAAATTACAGTGTTTATAAGGAAACTTTAATTTTATGTATTACATGTTGTTTGCCATCAAGATTTCACTGCAAAACTGATTCACAGCAGAAAGAAAAAGAATAATTACTTAGTCTAAAATAATATAGCAAAGATATCAGATGTGATTTTCTTAAAAATCCACCAGTTTTTGCTTTAAAATATCTAGTGCTAATGTTTTGGTCTGACAAAGTATGCTGCAATTAGCTAGTACTACATAGTAAAATGACTTCTTAAAGAAGTTCCAAAAGCTACTTTTTTTTAATCAGCTGAAATATGTAGATAATATGTTGTTTTGATTGCCTATAATATTTAGCCTTCATCAGCTGCACAGAAATTTCCTGTGATTTAAAAACCCTAGAATTTCAGCTAACAACATGGAGATTCCTTAGAAGAAGGAAAACATTTTAAAAAAGCAATTACCACCGTAATTGCAAATAGCTGAAAGTTTTTGAATTTTTGATGGTCTGATTCTAGGCTTGATTTGCAACATTGTGCTTGATTGCATTCCTCTGTAAATCTTCTGTTGACATTCAGGGTTTGTTGTGGGGATTTTGTTTGTTTGTTTTTGTTCTTCTTGTTGCTGTGGTTTGGGTTTTCTTATTTGGTTTGGTTTTTGTATTACCAGCAGTGATTGAAACTGTTATATAAAAACTGGGGAAAGAGTAAGTGAAGACAATCAGGAAGGATGAAGATAAAGATAAAGAATTAAAGATCTTTCACATGGATAGCTCATCTTTTTTTTTCAAAATGCTTGTAGAATACATTCCAAAATGATCTTGTAAGAAGACTTTATAAAGAAGTTACTCTACCAAATATTTTTAGTTGGAATGAAAATATCAATAATTGCCCTAATAGATTCCTTTTAACTGGTATTCTTTATTTCATTTTACTTCAGAATTGAAAAAAAACAAAACTAGATCACCAGCTCATCTCCATCCTGTCTCCTTGTAATTCAAAAGAAGGCAGTTCTTCCTCAGGCTGAATAGCCGTAGTCCTAAATACATACTGCATATCCATACACTCACCCTCAATCAAGTTTTTGGAAATTCCAATTGCTTGGTACCATAAATTGCATTGATAAGAACCATGGTAATTACAATTAGCAGAAAGAGATCTGTGAAAGTTTTCGTAGTATTTTGAAAGGGCTTCGGTATCACTAGTGCCAGGTAGTTTGGAAAACCCTTTCATATTTGATAGTACTGTATGCATTTGTATTTTTACTTCTCAGAGAGGGTAACTACTCTTAGAGTACTGTTTGACAATTTAGTAAGAACAACAACTGACTGTTCTCAGTGTTCATAATATAGATCATAAAATAATATAAATGTACATATAGAGTATACACTATATTTTACAATATTTCAGTATTTAACAACCATTAAGAGACTGAAGGAAATCACAGAATGACTAAGGGCATGTCAGAGACAAAGATGAAAGTGTTTTGAGATGCACAATCTGATGCGTCATCTTTTATGACTGACTAAATTCTAAGAAAGTTCCTCTCACTCTCTTTTTTAAATTCTACTTTTTAAGCACATCCACAATTTTATATATTTGCCCTGCAGACTTTGTAGGTGTGTCTGATAGAAGAAGACAAAAGTGGCATCTTTCAGAAAGTGAAGTTTCAGTGTCAATGTCTAAATTTTTTCCTTCTTTCATTTGTAAAGTTTCAAGTGAGTGCAATTCAAAAGTTGAGGAAACTTTTTTTAATTGCCTCACCTTCAGATTTGTAGGCTGCGTGTGACAGACTGAAAATCAGTTCTTTGTTTATCCTTTCCTGCAAGGACAGAAACTTGTAGCTTTTTAAGTTTGAATTTGTAAATTTGAACAAAGTTTTGCTCTCAGTAACATTTTGTAACTGCTTTTAGCATTTGTCCAAAAATCATTAATAAGAAAAAACAAAAAGAAAATATCCCACCTGTTTTGAAAGTAAGGCCATTATAAACCAGGTATGGTAATTATTGTCTTCAGGTTTATGAACTTCACTGAACATATGGCAATTTACATTGACTTAATTACATGTAGACTTAATTGGTAAGTTTACCTGTACATTTCCTAACATTTTCTCTTCTTAAATAAAGAAAAAATCAACATGTTAAGTGTTAACATTAGAGCACAATAGAAATATATTCTTTGATAGGAGAAAACATATTAAAACATCCTAAATAGAAACATTAAAACATCCGAATGCTTCTTACTACTATATGTATTTCTAAAAATTCAAAGGAGCATTCTAAGAGACTTAAGTTGTTTACGAATCAGTAGTGAATGATTATGGAAGGACTTTCATGAATCTGATATTTTCTAAACTGCTGCTCTTAAATGTCTGACAATAGATATTTTACAATTGGACTGGTGTAAAATGCCCAGAACATAGGCTCTTAGTGGAGAATGCAACTGGTCACAAATTTATTTTGTCAGAAATAATAGATAATTCACCAAAACTTTGAAATAAAAAAAAACTACATATACCTAAATTCACTGGGATTATATAATAGTGGCAACCTTTCCTATAAAAACAGCTTATGCATTTGTACCAAATTCACCAGTTGCAACTTAATGCAAATGGCATAAGAGAGCACATTTAAGAATCACTAAACTGGATAACTCTAAATGTGCTCATGAACAGATCAGTATTGCCTTTCTATTTTTTGACAAAGAGGAAATAATAATTAAGTTTTTTTTTTTCCTAAGGAACATTTCCAGAGAATCCCAAACAAGATTTTCTTATACTTGTTCATAAAAAGTTTATAAAGCATGTTGTAATCATACAGGATTTGCTTCTATTAGTCTCCTATATCTAGTTTTCAATCTTTCCCTCTTTTGTTTTCATAATTTCATATAGGTTTCTTTCCATTTATATGAAAATATAGTATCTAATAAAATGGGATCCAGATGGTAATGAATTTTTCATACTAGATAATAAAAAAAAAATAATAACACAAGTAACATGACAAAGCCCTCAGTCTAAACTGCTAATTCCTCTTTTCCTTGAAAAAGGTGCACTGTATCAACTTTAATAATGTGAGAAATGCATTTCATTAGTAAATGCCCACAGTGGACAACCATAAATAACTAATTCACCATCCAATTACCAAACTGAGAAGTTTTCCAACTCCTTCACCTGAAGACCAAACTAATGGCACAGTCCTCTTGGTTCTCTTCATAAAGATCTTTGCAACATCTTGCATGTGCAGGAAGGCAGCTGAAATCCTTTACTTTTAATCACATCCAATCTGCCTGTCAAATCAAATTATTGTCTTAGTGACAAGTCATAAAGACAGCTTGAACACACTGTGAGTCAGGAGTAATAATTGATCTCTTGAATATTTTTTCCCATGCTATTAACCTTGTGCTTCAAACGAGCATATCCCAACCACACTTCAGAAAGCTCAGGCACAGCCATTTGAAAGTCCAATGACTGCAATATAGTCATGCTATAAGAAAGACCAACTCATATCCACTTCCTCATAATTCCTCACCAATACATTTTATTAGTGTGATTAAATCCCGTGCTTTGTCAGGCAAATGTGTAGCTGAATTTGTGTTTAGGTTATTAAGGGTTTGGGTGCAGTCACAGACTTTCCTTCAAATAGTCCACACAGGAAATGTTCACATCTTCTTTTGACATTACCAAAAAACTTCCTTCTGTTTTCTGATAAACATTTTCATTCCATTTTAAAACTTTTTCTATGAGATATCATAGACATTCACATATTTTTATATATCCATTTCAAAAAAAGGAAATACCATATCTATGCTTCTGAAAAAAAATTAGTCCCTATATATTTTTTCCTGTTTTCTTCCAGAAGTTGTTTTTTTCCTTGACATACTTAAGCAGTTCATAATGTGATTTGCAATTTTCTTCTATAAATTGCATGTCTTCTCAGACATGAATGTGAAAGACATAGAAATTAGTATTTTTATTACTGAGCTGTTTCTTTCCATCATAGAAGCAGAAAGATACATTGTTGGCCAAAAGTCAACATTACAAAGAGTTTAAATATGAACCCTACAGGAAGGAAAAAGCATGCTGGCAGGTTTCTTAAAAAAAGATCTTCCTATGTAAATTATTTCTTTGCTAGTCTTTAGCACAGAATAGTGTGGTTCCAAACAGCCTCCCTGCATAGTCACTCCTGTTCTTCCCAGACAAAATTGAATCTAAGGTTAATTATTATTTTTTTTGTAGACAAGAATAAGATCAACCTTAAAAATGCCATGAAATCAAGAGGAGTTTGTAGTGTGGCTACAATGCAGTGTAGCTTTCTTTAGGCAGGATTAAAAATCAAATTAGAAAATTAATTTTTCTACAGAAATAACTAAACATTCACTCTCATCTTTATCACCTCTAGTGTGCACAACAGACCATTCACAAGTAAAGCAGTCAAGTTTGCTCTTATAAGAAATAAAAAAGTAATTTAAAGTGATAGTTTATATCAACAAGCATATTTAGATAAAATAGGAAGGAAAGAGCAAGATTTACAAACCACATGAGGCATTCGAAGTGGGAATTTTATCAAATACTGCTATGTAAATCAAAGACATAAAAATATATACATCAATACATAAGATTTTATCACTAATTCTCCTAAGTTGCCTAGCCTCCTGCTTCCACACATCCAATTACAGAAGGAGCCATGGCACCTGACCTGCTGTGATGGATTCCCACTGAAGTTCTCCACATACTAAACTTTGAGTATGTGACATGGAGACTCACACAATCTAAGTTCTTTCACAGCTCTATCTCCCTGAATAAACTCTTACAAATGCATATTCAAAACAAACCTAAAAGCTTTCAACACAGCAACCATAGGAGACTCTTTTTAAAGCAGCTAAATGTGAGTTATAGCATTGGCATTTCACTCATCAATACCAGCTATTAATTTCTAGATGAGTTTATTTTTGTGCTACTATCAACATATCCTATATTCATAAACAGTAATAATAGCATTTAGGTTTAATGGGAACAACATATACAGGATATGAATTAACTATTGAGGAAAAAAAAAACTACTATTGCTGACAGAATTCCCCAACGCTTCCCCAACCATCTCAAAAGGCACTATGAACATATGCAAACAAGTTCAAACAGATTCCACATTGCTAATAAGGAACTAGTTTATCCCGCAAATACACAGTGTCCCCTGCTGTGATGAAAGGAGACTTGCCCAACTCATTAAAGTTATGGTGAACAAAGAAAGAGATTTTAAGAAAAGACCCAATTGTTATAAAAGCACAATCCTAAGAGCTCAAGTGACTACCAAGAAAAGCAATAGAGCCTTGATATTTAAATGCACCCTCAATTTGGTAATGAAAAAAAAAATGCATAAGAAGGAATCAGTGTCATATACTGAAAATTATATTATTTGCTGATGAAAGTAACCATCATAAGTCAAACAACCAAGATTTTCATAACCATCTTCAGTCACTTCACAATACACACATCTGCAACTTGGCTACAAGTGTCTACCCCTGCCATACAAATGGAAATTACTTCAGCTCCTCACTGAATTAAAGTCTGATGTAAACACTAAAAACCACTGTGGTTAAGGAGATGTGTTGAAAAAAGAGCTGATAGTGTACATCAAGCAAACATCTCAAAGAAATACTTCAGGGGTAGACAGGCAAAAATAATTATAGATTTCAGAATAGCATCCTATTGGAATAATCAGAAAAAAAACCCCTATAAACTATGAAAAATTCATATGCATATAGTCAATAACTTTAAAGTGTTTCAAATGCTTTTATATTGATTTTGCAGTTTTTAGTACAAATTAAATAATAATTATTACCAGAGGGTTTTTTTAAGCTACACTTCAAAAAAAAAGTTCACTTTTCAAAATTTCAATTATCTAATTGTAAAAATGTTAAGAATTCATTTTCAAACTAAATTAGGGATCTTCTACTTTTGACCCATACTAATGCCAGTTCTAATTTCTAATTAATTCATTTCTATTGTATTTCTATTTTTTTCTATTGAAAAATCCTTTTGATGGAGAATTCCAAATCAAGTTCTACCATCAGCTCTTCTGAGACTGAGAATAAATTTTAATTGCAAAAACTTAATGTGTTAATATAATCCTTCCTTAAAAGGCTATTCAATTTCATAGAAAAAGAAGAAAAATACTAAGCCATAAAAAGCTACAATATTTTTAATTGAAAAAATACTTGTACCATGGCATTATTTTTCTTTTTTCTACTCCTATTTATTTAGAAAAAAAATTTGAAGATCTGTATATTTACCACCTCTGCAGAAATTCTACATCTGACAGTTTGTGCAAACTAAGCCCATTGAAAGCATACAGCTCAAATTTTTAATTTTATTTATATCTGCCTTTTTTTTTTTACCTTGTTTTTATGATTCTCTGCAGCCTTTCAGGTCTTTAGAAGAAAACAGTCTTTAGATGTGGAGAATAAGCTCATTATTAAATAGCTTCAGCATTATATATCTTTGTATCTATTAAGTATAAAAAGCCAAATTGTAAAAATATTTTACCACAAACTAGCCTTGAGAACATATTAATCTAATGAATTAATTGAAGATGTCTCTACACAGTTTAAGGAGTTCAAGTAGTTAGAGGAGCACGGCACATCAGAAACAACAGCTGCCTTCTTTCTTATCTTGCTCTCTTGGAGTTTGTGTTACTGCTACTGTTATAAATTTCCAGGATTGCACAGCTTTGCCAATTCTGACAGTCATATCTGATTCTTGGCTTTGCCTCAGCAAAACTATGATACCCATGAGTAACCTTCTTTCCCCCAGTTTCCTACAAGGGTCCTTTCTTGTGCCCTGGTGATACCAGTGGTGGCCTTCGTGTCTGACTTGGTGTCATTGCCTTGGTGTCTCACTGTTCAGGCAGCACTTGCTGCTCAAGCAGCTGCTCCTGTCTCCTCAGGGAAACCTCAGGAAGAATATATTGATTCAAGTAATTCATTTTTAGGATAGCAAATTATTTTAATGGAGGAAAGATTTGTCATGATATGCATGCTCAGTCTGATTGGGGAATGGATTAAGGCTCCATTATCAAAAATAGACTGTTTTCAATAAAACCTTTTTTTAAATAGCATGACCCAAATTCACTGTTCAGAAAGTGTGGATGGCAAGATTCCCTTTGCATGAGGAATTATTTCATTACACTATCACTAACAGATCTGTTTTCGTATGAACAAGAAAAGGAGACATTTGCAGCTTTAGAATACAACCTACACTAATTGCAGGAAGACTAAACCAATAGCTTTCTTCTAATAAGATAACTGGTATACTTGATGAATTATCCATCTGGATTTCAACAAGCTATTTCTTACTACAGCACATGTGAAAAGGTTAGTTCAAGCTGAAAACACATAGGCAAGCAGTGAGATTGAAAGGTGGATAAAGATTGGCTAAAGAAGAAATGGCAGTAAGTTGTTCTGTAAGGTAAGACATCGAGCCGAAAGACAGTTACCAATCAAGATGCAAATTTTGGCACAAGAGTTATTTATAAATTGGAAATTACAAAAATAGTTTGGAAGAGTAATAAGTTTCTAAGAGAAAGTCCAAGAGAATATTTCTATCAGAAAAAGAAAAAACTTCTAAGACCGACTTTGCTGACTTTTTGATGCTAACAGGAGAAACTTGGAGACCAAAAAGGTCCCTCTTGGTCTTGAGTTTCAAAGTTCCTCACCCCTTATATTTTTTTGCCTAATTCTGTTCTCTTTACCACCAGTGCATCACCACATTCTGAATGTAGCCCATGTTTTCTGAAGACATGCTTACCCCTAAATTACCTGATTTGAATTACTTGGACTAATAGTCTTAGCTCATGATCCATTGTAATAAGGTCCCTCACTCTCAGAAGTCCATTTAAGCCATTTTCAGTGAAAAAAATAATCAGTGCATTCCTTCACTCCCTCTAGCTTTACTGTTGTGCCTTTTCTCCTCTCCTTCTTATTGGTTGCCTTTCTCAATTTTTCATCATTTCCTCCTGCTTTGCTGTTTTTTTCTTAATACTCATTAACATTTGTTAACACTGTTTTCTTTAGCAAATATGAGGAATGCTACTAGCAATGATTCATTCTTTTGCATGCATTACCTGCCAGATTCACAATTCAACTTTGTTTTTTAAAATACCGACACTATAGATTTGGGAGAAACTAAATAAATCATAAGTATATATAAGCCTTTCTCCTTTGTCCTCATCAACTTAAAAAAAAATGCACTAAAAATGTAGTGGAGCACAAAATTAAATATAGGGGTAAATATTCTGGTATTGTTCTCTCCATTTGCATATTCTGGGTTTATCTGAAGTTCATCATGCCTATTTCTGGACTTACTGTATATGAGTAAGACATGTATAATCAATCCTTAAACGAAATTTCTTTCCTGCTCCGTGGGCAGGTGTTCTGCAGGCAGCTGTTCAGCATGTGAACTAAAAATTAAAACAATATCCTTACCTTTTTTAGGTGGATCTGTGATAAGCTTTGCTCAGCTGGAAATCGCTGTCATAAACATCATGCACAAGCCTTACAGGCTAAGAGACCAGTACCTAATAAAAAATTCAAAGTCACTGCACGTAATAGGTAATGAAGTGCTGGTTCTAGGCAGCAGCACAGGAACTTCAGGTGTTTGCTTAATATTCACTAAGTATATTCAGAAATAGTCCATGCACATTTTCAAAAATTTCTTTCACATAATGCTGCACGTTTTTCGATCCTATAAAAGACATTTGTTCAATAATATCCACTAAGAAGCTGGGCCTGGGGAAAAGGTATCATTTGCACAGAAGAATTAGAAAGACATTTAGTAGAAAATGATATGTCTTTGAATGCAGCATTCCAGAATACTATAAGAACTTGAGCAAAGCAAATTAATATTTACATTACTTGCATTTCATTTGCAAAAGAGAATTTTTATTATTAATTTTAAAATATTTAAAGCCTAAATAGCCTAAATAGACAGGAAGAGGTTAACATGCAATGATCATGTATATACATTAAAAAGCATAGTGCAGTTAGTGAGCTTCTGAAATAGCAAAATAACACACGAATAAAATAAATCTCATGTTTTTAACAAATAATTTTTTTCTTTGTACATTTCTAGTCACTTAGTTTTCAAAAAATTTTTGCCACCCAGCTGTTATATACTCTAAACTTTTAATGGACGGGTAAGTACAGAAAAATTTAAATACAGGTGAAGAAAGAAGTAAAATTATATAATAGCAAAACTATAGTATGAAAGAAATTGGGCTGTACTGAGATTCCCAGCTCTCAAGAACAATAAAATCTAAATGTATGGCTCAAAATTTAAAAGGCCTTTAGAATGGTCATGCACTTCTATAAAAATATACATTGGTTTGGTTTATAGAAGGATGTGTTTATATAAAATAGTATCCTGACAAAATTATTTCAAAATATTGAAAAATAATATCTTAAAGAGTAGGCTGAATCTGTCATTCTAACTCCATGAGAACAGTCTCTTCCTTGGTAATAAAGCCTCTAACCTTGGTAAGTCTACTTTGCAGCCTGTGACCACTGTGGCTGAACACAGCCTTAAAATATCTTTAGAACAATGTATAGTACACACCTTCTTTCTTCATAATCCATACTAAAATATATGTAGACTTTGGTATAATTCTGTTCTACTCACACAAAATTCAGAGATCTGGGAATTATTTGTCTCCTCCCAGGATACAACAAACCATCTCATTGGCTTCTTGCATTCTTCTACAAGCAATAATTTAAGGTAATACACAAATGTGCATGTGTGTCCATGTGGATGTGTCTGAGTGAACCTCAATGGAGAGTAAACCTCATAGCAAAGGAAGAAAGAATTAGAGTCCATTTGGCTTAAAAATATTCGGGCAAGAGAAGGATTGTTCTTAAATTCTTGGATTATGTACAATGTATGTAGAATTAAATACAACAATGTCCAGTACTATTCCTCACTTCGTCTCATGGGAAAGTGAAGGAATTGCCTATTTCTCTTGAGAGGTAGAACCTTGAAAGACATGTAATGACCATTCTGATGCAAGATCATAATACCACAAACTATGAAAATTTGATATGTAAGTCAAACAATAATTTCAGGGATGTGGATCTTGAAAAATGGTCATGTTCCTCCATCTTACTATGACATCTTTCAGTGCTAAGATAAATCTGATGTACACACAGGTGAGATTCATACAGAAGAAATGCCTTAAGAGAGAAAAACAGGAGAAAATGCAACAGATCCATCAACAGTCAAACATGGGCCAGGCACAAGAAATACACCCAAGCCAGTTCAAATACAGGTAGAGCACTATTGTGAGTCTATTTTTGCATGCCCGTTTAAATTCTGTAAGCCTCCATAAATGCAGTTATCATTACTATTGTTGCCTTATCATTCTCAGTGATTGCTCGCTTTCAGTCAAGTACAAAGGCAGGCTGAATATAAATGTTTTGTCATAAAACTGCTATTCAAACAATAAAAAGGGTTATAATAGTACTAAAAAAATCACCCCCAGGGCTGCAGCACAGACTGGTAGTATGCATATTCAGGCAGCACAAAGCAGTTCCAGTTACATACTTCTACCCATAGGGTCCTTCCACGGAATCTGTACTTAATATCAGTGTGTTCCCAAAAATGGTCCAGATATTATCAGGTATCAGGATATACAGAACATTTTGGATATACAGGATATACAGAACATCCAGTAAGAGGAACACAGTTTAATAGTATTGCACCTTTGTGTTGAATTCAGCAAATATTAACAATATCAACAAATTTAGCTTGTCTTTAATTTCTTAAAAGAAAAATGCTTCAATTATGTTTTATGCTTTTATCCAAAAACGTTTTTGGTGGCCCCAGATCTAGCCATGTAGTGCCACCCAGGGGCCAACTGCAACGTTTAAACACTGCCATCTTGCCAAATAGCCTCTAAAAAGCATTATGCAGTACACCCCAGACTGTCTTCTGCACAGGATTGAGTATTCCTTTTAAAATGTCTTAGATGTTATAGTACCTTTCTTTTTTTTTTCTTTTTTTTTTTTTTAGCATAGAGACAAGAGAGGTAGGGTCAGGTCAGGCAAGGAAGGGTGAAAGAATATGTAACAAGCAAGGGACCACCAAAACAGACTAATTACTCCCATAGAGTGACCAAATAGCTATCTGATCAAGGAAAAAAA
>VZRZ01006919.1:476343-528653 GCA_013398175.1 Climacteris rufus | reverse complement strand
GTGACCCCGGGGAGGGGTCGGTGAGACCCCGGGGAACGGGCAGAGAGACCCCCGGGGGAATTGGGGGAAGTGGGGAGACGGAGAACGGGGAAAGAGACCCCGGGGAGGGACCGGTGAGACCTCGGGGGGGAGCAGGGGGGTCCCCGGAGCTCACGGTCAGGACACTGATGCACACACACAGCTACGGAGCAGCCACACGCGTGTCCCCGGTAGCCAAACCCCTGAGTTTTAACCCCCTGTGTTCCCAAGTGTTTCGTGACCCGGACACATCCGCAGGAATGTGAACTGTGCCATAAAGTGCCTTGGAAAACTTCATCTCTTAATCAAAAGTCCTTTCTGTGTTCGCTATCCCTGCCTGTGACAAGGGGCGGAAGCAGAGGATCTTTAAGGTCCCTCCCAACCAAACCATTCCATGATTTTCTTTGGAGTTCACCCTTGCAGTGACCTTTCTTGGCTCTGAATTCCCAAAGAATTGGCTGCTCAGGCATGCTGGTATTTTTGTCTCTCACTGAGAGAGCTGGGGTTTGATATTCCCGAGCTATGGATTCTCTGCTGTAGAAAACAGCATTGCAGGGGGTCCCGATGAAATTCAGTGTCATTTCCGAGTATCTCTCACTGAAATCTGTCTCATGTCCATTGACCACAGGGAAACCACCTATAAGAACTACTGAAAAAAAAATAACTTTGGATTTATTAACCAGATTTTTATTTTTTGACCGTTAAAAGTTTCTGCAACTTTTGTCGTTCAAGATAATTCTGGTACAGGTCATACATTGGTGCAGCTCGCACAGAACACATCATAACATCCTCCAAGGACAGTAAAGAATTCCCATTTTCCCCTGGTAAAAGGGTACCAAAGAGTAAATATGATTTATACACCTGCCTTTCATGAAAGACTTTGATAAATATTTCTTGTAAAATCGACAGCACAGCCATAACTTTCTGTCCTATAAGGACACAAAAACGAGCTCTTGCCTTTACAAAAGGCACACACGCATCCTGAACCTCACAAACAGCCCTGGCTTGTGAGCAAGACATCCCGAGGAATTTCCTCTACATACTTTGGGATATGGTTTAACCATTCTCAGAGCATGCTCAGTACAGGCTATAAATATTATAGAACCCTTTATGGCACCGTGGGAAGGCCAGATTCCCAAATGTGTCCAGTGAGACCCCTCGGACCTCCCAGGGCATTCCAGGTGGGGATACCCTGGGACACCGAGGAGTCAGAGGAAAAGGCTCCTCCCGAAGGGAGACTTTGGGAATTCTGACCATCCCAGGGTTACAGCTGTCCCAGCAGGGGTACATGGACAACCTCGCAGAGGTTAAGAACAGCCGTCGTTCCCCTCCGAACGACCCCTCCAGCCCTCCCAGCAGGAGGATACGGCTCACATTCCCTCAGAACAACTTCGTCTCCACGCGGTGGGATCGGTTCAGTCCTTCTGCGAGAAGGGGAGCTCACGTCCAAGCAGAGCAATGCTCTGCAAAGGGGAAACATTCTTCCCTACTCGTGAGAGGAGCGGGGGGACTTGTACAGCAAGTCATGGTCTCCTCTGGAACACGAGCGAGCGTCCAGGAATCAGGAACCGGGGACTGCCGGTGCCTCCGGAGGCTTCGGAACCGCTTGGCTGCCGCTGGCTCTGCGGGAGGCTGCTGGCTGGAGGTGGGTGCAGAGGGAGAACCGCAGTGCTCCGGTGCCACCGGGGAGCTCGGGGAGCGGCAGCTCCGCTCCCGCCGCGTTCCTGCGGAGCCGCCCGGGGTGCCCGGCAGGGTAATCCCGCTGCGGGCTCTCGGCAGCCGCTGCCAGAGCTGGAAGGGCAGAGAGGAGAGCAGTGTTACACGGGGAGCTCCGGCTGGAGTTCTGCCCAAAGGACAAGGCAGGGGGGGGGCAATGGGGAGCACTCACCTCGCCCGTACTCCGGGTCGCTCGCAGCCATCCCCAGGGTGCCGGCGTTCCCCAACTCGGAGTTGGGCTGCTGCCTCTGATCCCTCTGCTCCAGGAGCACTTTCAGCTGCCCGAGGCTGCTGTAAATCCCACCCGGGGCTCCCGGAGCTGTAACACAGAAGGGGAAGGGAAGGTGAGCAGCGAGGCTTCCCCTCCTCCTCCCCAGGCTCTGAACACCGAAAGGGTCCGGCCCTTCCCGGCTGTGCCGCAGATACTCACTCTGTGCTTCCCTGGGGGCGCTGGCATTTCCAGGGAGAGGGCCCTGGGTGCCCTTATCCCAAGGGCTGCTTTGAGCTCGGAGTGGAGCAGGGAGCTGGGATCTCCCCTATTTATAGGCCGGGGCCGCATACAAATGTCTGGGTCCGGAGCGACTCGGAGTTTCCCACAGTCGACAGCCAATCCATGCGTGCCCGGGACAATGGGAAAGCATCCATTACAGCATGGCAAATTGACTGTGAATTGCCTGGGGATAATACCCTGCTCCCGAAGGAGCAGGTGGGCTGGGGAGCGTGTGACACAATAGCGCTTGGCATCGCGGCGCTGCGGAGGGAACGTGGGAAAGCGTCCGCCGGCATTATCATCCAGCTCCTGCCTGATGTTGGGAACGGCAACATCTCAATGTGCTGCCTTTTCCCAGGCTGTGTTGAAATGAAGCACAGAAGACTGATCCCAGGAAGAGATAATGCTCTGCGCCCAAAGGAGAGGTTGAAAAGGGAAAGATGCAGAATTAGAGGGACTAAACCCTTTCATTGACATTAAACCGTGCTTAGATGAATACAGTACCAGATAATTTTCGGGCAACGAGAGACTAAAATCGAGGGAAGAGCCCTTCAAACAGTTTGTGCTAAGCAGTTAGCTTGAAATATTTTCCTCTCCATTGTTTCAAATCCCTCTATAAGTTATATCCAGAGCTCTTCCTTGCTTTTGTTCGGGTAATCTGGGCTTTCCTATGGCAGCCCGTGACATGTAATGATTGTGATGTCTTTCCCAAACATGTCCTGTTTAATTTCATGCCACTTTGTAAGTGCCTCACTGTTCCTTTGCTCATGAGTCTCCACCTAAATATATTTCCTGTTTACAGACAACTGGGATGGAGTGAAAAGTCAATTCTTGTCTATTCCCTTGCTGTATTATCCCCCTTGCAGGATGTACCACAGGTTTGAGGCCGTTCTGTGACTCTGTTCAGCCTTGGGACTTCTCACCTCTGTGCCACGTGTCCAGTGAACACAGGAAATGAAGGGGAAAGACCAGACAGGATCCTGGATTGGAGCTGCCTTGGAGCAATGCTTTTTTCCAGGCTGTTTTAAGTTGCCTGCTCAGGTCTGCTGTCTCCTCCCAGCACAACCCAGTACAAAGCCAGTCATGTTTAAGATCTGTCAGTCAGGCATAGGAGGCCTCATATAGTTTTTGAATACCTGTTTCTTACTCTACAACAACATTGATGAAAATCCTACTTGTTCCCCGTGCCTGCCTTTCAAAACCAGAAGGGAAAGCTCTCATTTCCCTGTCAGCTGCAGGCAGCCAGTTCCACCTGCCCTCAGCATCCCTCTGGATAACCCAGGACCAAACCTGTGCCCGTGGGTACATGGATAAAGTGTTCCAGCACACAGAGGGTTGTTGACTAAAAGGATATGATTCTACAAAGGATTATCTGTAACCACTTATTAACCTGAAGCTTTTAAAGCCCCTTTCCACTGCCTGGATCCTCATGGATTTCCACAGGTCAGCGGTATTCCCTTCTCAGCCCAAAGATGTTTTATGTTTAGATGGGTCACTTAGAGTACAACAATTTTAATTCTTGATGGTAGCCAAAAGCTATAATTGAACAAGGACTGTGAGTCCTATTCAAAATCAGCTCACTGAATTAGTTTTCAGCTTGTAACCTGCAGTATTCCTCGGAGCTGGGGCAGTCCCTGGCTGGATGTCCTTGAGCTGGTACTGGAGAGGGAAGCAGAGGCCGGGATTTTCTGGATCCCTCTCGGGATCACGCGGGGTGAAGGGACAGCAGCTCCTGTCACCACCGCATGGGAAGGAGGATGCTGGCGGCAGCCGCGGGCACGGGGACAGGGCAGGGAAGCTCTGACCCAATTTTCAGTGCTGGAAATATGAAATGAGCGGTTTTCAATCACGCCACGCTGTCCTCAGCACAATGCCCCGGCCTCCAAAGGGCTAAACCAGCTCGCAGTGATTAAAGCCTTAGCCCTTCCTTGAAGGGCCGGGCAGATGGTGCCGCAGGCGTGGGCTCTCCCCGGGACCCTCCCAGGCACACTTCTTTTGTGGGCAGTTTAGCAGCGTGAATGGGAAATGCTGGGAGCCGCGGGCTCGCACCATCTGATGGGGATGGCACCCTGCACCCTCAGCCTCCGGGCTCCCAGCTCCCGCCTCTCGGAAAGGGATGGCAAATCTTCCATTCCCCCGTGCCTGCCTCACCTACCCTCTGGCTGCTGCTGGTGGGCGAGAGAAGCAAATATTGCCCCTGTTTGGTTTGGTTATTAAGACCTAAAAACTTAATGGCAACAGTATTTCCCAACCGAGCGTCTGAATGATTGTCCAGACTGAGGCGGTCCCTACAGTATATTCCTTATGGAGTGCAGTGTGCACTTCCTGCAAGGATTTCAATAAGGAAAATTATCCTGTGCTGTAGGCAGTCCAGTTAGTCTTTGTTGAAAGTCTGTAAGTAGTTCGCTCAGTTTTGGCTTTTAAAGAAATTCTGCGGTTAGTGCAGCAGTCTGTCCCTCTGAAACGTGTTTGTGATCCAAATCCCTGTCACTGTTTCACATCCACAGAAGGAGTTTGTGCCTCAGACTGTTGCTGCAGAAAGATGGACTGTAGAAATGTCACCATAAATGGGGAAGAAATGAAGGAAACCCTCTAACACTATATGAAGGGATAGAGAACCAGGCATTACTTTATTGTGGGCCAGGATGTGTCACGGAAAATATTCCATATCCACATGCTGGTTTACTAGATTTTCCTCAGATTTATACACACAAAATCTAAAGCAATTTTCGTTCATTGATCCCAAATTACACAATCCTTAGTATTTGATTTCCTATTGGGTATTGATCCCTTTGCCTGCAATGCTCATTTGGTCCTCATTCTTTGGTTCCCTTATCAGTCTTTTTCCAGATCAGGTGTCTCTGGCCATGCCAAGGGTGATGTTTGAGGTTGATGTTCAGAAATGGTCACTTATCTCCTGGGCATCTGCTGCTTTCTCCCCGTCTGTGTGGATGTTAAACTCGTCAGGCCTCACCCAGTGAAACAGTGTCTTTTGGAAAGAAGCTTCAATTCCTGGTCCCCTGGGCAAAGATGAACAGACTCTTGACTACAGCTACAAAAATTTAAAAAGTTGTAGCATTTCCAACAGAAACACGATTTTCCCTGTTTTGGGAATGGAGGATGAAAAGAGATAAATCCCCAAAACTGCCAAACATGGAGTTGACTCAACAACAGGACACGGTAATTCCCTTCTTTGGAGGGGGGTGTGAGATCTGGAGAGGCGACAGCAATGCCAGGAGCTGCTGCTCTGTCAATCCCATCGTATCACGAGTTGCACCATGAAGGTGCTGTTTTCAAAATCCCGGCCTGCCAGGGGTTGGCCCTGCCTGTTCTTACAGCCCTGGAACACCAGACAGGAGTCCTGGCTTGTCCCATGTTCATCGTCTCCAACTGGAGCTGCTCCCCGGTGACCCTGAGCTGGGGTGGGAATCTGTGGGATTGCTGAATTGAGGAACAACCAGAGAGGATCCAGGAAAGGATCCAAGCACCCCAAGACTGTCATTATAGGTTGGTGTCCATAAAAACAGCTGGAGGACCTCTACTGTGAGGAATTTCTGCTGGGCCTTTCTGCTCCTGCTTTACAGGTCCTGCTTTTAGCCCAGGTGCAGATTTACTGCACACTCTGTTCTCACAAAAGCTGCTGCTACTTGTGATACCAACTGGCAGCTTTCTTAGCCCATCCGAGCCATAATTTTCCACGGAGGGGAACCCAGTGTGTTGCAATGGAGCAACAGGTCTGGAGGAGGGTGGGCTGTCAGCAAAGAGTGTCAAAACCTAGAATTTCCTTGTCTGTGTCATGCAGATTTAAAATGCAGTGCCCTGTACCTCCGTGGCTGTGCATCCAGCATAAAACTCGGCGGTTTGTACCAATTTTAGAGCCTTTTTATTTTAGACCATTTCCTACATTCATGCCAGCCTGTCTCCCAGATGCAACTGATGGCGTTTTTAAAGAAATAATTAGGATTTTAATGTTTTTTTTTTTCCTGTGCCTTCCTTAAATGGTTTAAAATCTTTCTGACAACCCCTCTTGAGACACCTATTTAGTGTCAAAGAGCATAACGTTCCCAAGTTTTAAAAGGGCCCTGGCATAATACTGATCGATCAATGTGCTCCTTGGGAAAATAGCTCTCCAGATGGTCCATCGGGACAGGAATTGCTGGTCGCCACAATGCGGAGCCAAAAAGCGTCACTAATGTGGGCTGTTGTGAGGCACGCTTCCTTTGTGGGCCTCTGAATGCCCTAAATAGGGAAGAAAGTGTGGGAAACTCCGAGAAACTCAGGCCCACACTCTGAGGTTAATAGGGGCTTTGTCAGGAGAGTATTCCTGAGCTGTGGGATCAGCATAATAAACAACATCTTCCCTAAGGGTGGGAATGTGTTGGAGCAGGGGAGACTCACCCCAGGGGCCGGGAGGAGCCATAAGAAGCTTTGCGTTCAATTATGAGAAGTGATAATAATTAATAAATTGTAAACATAACCTTTGCAGCGCCGAGGCCCGGGAGGCCGGAGGTCTGCCTTTTAGCTCTGGGGTAATTGGGGAATTAAAGCCCAGAGGGGCGAGGCTGGGCTTGATGCAAAGCAGGAGGGGAGCGCTTGCACCAGCGTGGATCTGACTCCCTGCAGCAAAATGAGGCTTTTCCAATGGGGTTGGTCCCTTCGCCTGCCCAGGGAGGAGGCACCCACTGTTTCTCTCCCTTACACACCTTTTTTTACACAAACTGGAGAGGTGCTGCCACCTGTGACCTTCAGACCCTTTCCTCGGGTGCAATTCCATCCCCAGGAGAGCAGCAGCTTTTCCTGTGCCACGTGTGACTCTGTTCCCACATCAGGCTGTGCTGGGCTTTGGGGCACACGGCATTCCAGCTCCCCCAAACGGCCCTAATTAGGCTTGATTTAAAACCCCACAGGCATGGGCAACAGCTGGAGTTTTGCTGGGATTCAGAAACTTGTGCTAATTGACAAGGACAAGTTGAGCACGGTGAGGTGAAGTGACTTTTTCAAGCTCGCTAAGCAACCATAAAACCTAAAAATACCTCATTTGAATTACTTAGCAGTTCATTAGGAAGAACAAATCTGGGGCATGGGTAGAGACCTGTACCAAACCCCTCCTTGCATTGGTGAAGGGAGGTGAAGAGCACCCCACCAGCTTGTGCACTCAGGGCAAAATAATAACCAAAACGGTCCATGAACCGTAATGAGGCAGAGCAGAGTGTCCCTGACCCGGCTGTTTGGCTTTTGGGGCCTTTCTGTGCAGATAACAGAGGATTTCATCTCAAACCAAGCAAGAACTGGCCAGGCTCAGTGTTGGATGCAGTTTGATCTGTCAGCTGAGCGGATCTGAGGTTGCTCAGTGCTTTTGACAAGACCAGGTATTCAATGGCTCCTTTTGTTTGGGAGCAAACCCCGTGAGCTTGAAATGCAGCTTTTCAAGGGCACCTCTCCCAGGGAATCTGAGGAGAGTTGGATTGTTGACCAAAGGTGTTTCATGCTGTTCCTGTATCTCTGGGACCAAAGGTGTTTCACGCTGTTCCTGTATCTCTGGAAGAAGAGAAGGTTCCCTGTCACAGGCCCAAATCAGTATTACTGCGCTTAGAGAATAGTTTTGTGAAATGATTATTTGTGCAGATTTATTTTACTTTGAAGAAAAGGTGAAATAAAAGGAAATAATTTAGGAGAGGAAATGCTTTCTCAGTCTCTGCTGTCTAATCACAAATACTTTTAGCCATGTGTGGGTCACTTTCATTTCAATAGACGAAGCAATTCTGTTATTGCCTAACAAAATTTGCATCAGAAAATTAAAAACCAATTCACCCCATTGCAGGGAGTTTCACAGAGGATAAGATCCCCACCGAAGCTGAGGCAGGTGCCAAACTCTTTGGAAGTTATTGGGAGATTTACATGATACTCTCTCCTAAAGAGGCAGAAAGCACAAGACTGAGCTCAGCTTGGTGGAAAAGTTAATGGGAGAAATGAAGTGACTGTGGAATTAGTGATTTGTTAAAGGCTGAATAGATTGCTGTTAAATCTGAAAGGTTGACAGTTCTCTGTACCTCACTTCAATTTCACTCCTATTTTAATTTTTGATAATTTTTCCAGAGATTGGTTTTTTTTCAGGATCTGAAATCTGCTCTGCCAAAGGGATTTCAGAGATATAACCACGTACTGGAGTGAAGGGCTCAGCACTGATACCTCCTCATGGCTTCCCCACTGCAGGACTCAGTCCAACAGTATCAGCCCTTTTAGTCATTCCAAACCAAAGGATTAATGACTAAAACCATTTTTATTGTATTTTACAGTGAAGACACACAAGTTGAACATCACACAGGATGAATACATCACAACTTTATAAAAGCTTTATAAGCTCCTTAGCATGTTCAGTGAATGATTATAAAGTACTTATTGCCTCCCTTCCTCCCCCTTTTCTGTAAGGTATAGCACAGGTATTTCCTTTACAAAAGGCATCAATTATCACTCAAATGAGAGCAGCACAAAGTGACATGAAGAGAATTGTCCCTAGAGCTCTCTGTGATCATCACAACTTTCTGTAAGAAGGATACTAAAAATAGCAGAGGAGCTTCAGAAGAACCAGCATTTCTTAATAACGTCTTTCACTCCAAAGGGAAAGGCCCAATCCTTTCTTTATGATACAAAATACATTCTCCAAAGGGCTCCTTCTTGAGGAAGGTCAATACATTATCTAGAGACAATGGAGCACTTGAACCAGTGACCCAGGCAGTCAGCAGAAGGATTTCCACTGACAGCCACAGGCTCAGCAGCCTGTGATGGAAACTGAAGGGCATTTGCTCTCTAAATCACCACAGAACTTGGTCCTGTCTTTGGCCAGGAGCCACCGATAAAAGCAACAAATCTGCTGCAAATACACCCACAATCCTTCACTATGAAGGGAAACCACCCAGCGACCCTCATTTCTGGTGACAGAAAAACAATAACCACCCCCTCCCACCTTTGGAAAGCAATGTTTCCTACTTTAAAGAGGAACTAATAAACCACAGGTCCCTCTAGTTTTTGCAGCCAAACGTGGGGATAAAGTTCAGCAGGTCTACCAGGGTCTCCAGATGGTCGGAGCAGCAGGCAGGCTCTTGGGGGCAGGCTGTTTTCTGGGAAGCACACAGGGGGACAGGGGGCAGCCACGCAGAGCTGGGGAGTACGAGGCATCTGTGCCCAGCTGAGCCTTGCAGAAGTGCTTGATGAGCTGGACCTGGGTTTCCTTCTTGGGCTCGTAGTAGGACAGAAAGTGCATGGCTTCCTTGAGGCACCGCAGGTAGCCGCTGTTAAAGTCCTGCTCTGGGTTCTTGTGGATGAATGCTGGAAGAGAAAGAAAAGCAAATGCAGCAGGTTAAAATCATGGCAAAAGCATGGGGCAGTGATGATTTGGGCAGTGATTTTCATGTGCCTGGAGCTGGGGTGCTCCAGCCCCTGCTTGCCTTGGGGTGTCTGGGAGGGCACAGCCCTTGGGAGAAGGTTCAGGTGCACAAGACCTGCTCTGCACTCACTTTTTTGGTCCTGCAACTGGCTCTGCTGCTTCAGGTAGCTGACAGCCACTTCCAGGATGTCAGCTTTCTCCAGCTTGGAGTTGGGCTGGTGCCTCTGGAACTCCTTCTCCAGGAGCAGTTTCAGCTGCTCGATGCTGCTGTTAATCCGGTCCCGGCGCATTTTCTCCACCACCGGCTTCCTCAGCTGCGAGAGATGGAGCAGATCTTTAGGCATTTTGTGAGACCTGACCCAATTTCCCCTCTGATGCCCTGATCCATGCATGTTCAGAGATGCTTTCTTTTGGTAGCAGAACTGTGTGATGTTGCCTACCCATTCCCCACTCAGTTCAATTTATAAAAATCTATATAATCCCCTTTATCTCTCTTTAATATATTTGCTTTCCCCTAGACCACTTCTCCCTCTTATCCCATGTTATCTTTATTTGCTAGGGGCACACCAGCCTTTCCAATCCTCTCAGGGGCTCTACTCACTTTATTCTTTTCCTTTGGCAGCAGCTTCTCCTCCACGTGGATCATGAGAGCGTTGCTGGGAGCCATTCCGAGCGCTCAGCCCCGGGCACAGACCCCACTCAGCTGCTGTGCTGAGCGTCAGGCGATGCTTTGGCAGCTCCCAGCGGCCTCTATTTATACCCAGGGAGCTGGGACAGATACGTGAGTGTCGGGATCGCCGGTGTTTCCCACAGCCCCGCAGCCAATCCAGGCCGGCTGCGGGACAATAGAGGAAGCATCCATTAGCGCATGGTACATTGACTGCCAATGCCCCGGGGAGAATAACCTTCTGCCCACGCTGCTGGTGGAGTGTGCGGCGTGGGGAGCTGGGAAAGCACTGACCCTCCAGCTGGTTGTCTGCGATCAATGGCATTCCTGCGGCCCAGCATGTGCCAGGCACGGCTGTGGCGTGGAGGAGGCACGCTTGTGGGGCAAGGGGAAAGGGAAGGGCAGTCCTGCTCAAACCCACAGCTCCAGGGACATCTCTGCCCTTCCCAGAGTCTGTGTGTGTGTGTGTGTGTGTCCATACAGTCATTGCACTTTAATGGGTGACCCAAAGCGTGACCAGCGTGAAGCCCCAGGTTTCTTTGCAGGACATTTCTAAATTGTTGGATGAAGAACTAGGGAATGGGAAGCAAGTGGAAATGGTAACCCCAGTTTCTCTCTTGCCCATAACACACCAGGGACTGTGAGCCCGTGGTGCCAGTGTTCCCATTGTCCCCATGAAGGACAGCCCACACCTCCCAGCAGGGCTGGGCCCTGCAGAGTGACCCCTGTAGCTCTTGCTTTTCCTTTTTCTCGTCTATCTCTTTCATACATTTTTCAGGAGTGATGGTTAAGATGGGCTAAAGGATAGCATCAGCCTCAACCAACGGGAAGTCTTGGGTCATGAATGGGGTTTAGCAGCTGAGGCCCATCTTTGGCCCTCAGCAAGGAGGTTGGTTCTGCTTCTTGCTGAGGTTTCTGGTGTGCTCTGTTCTCACCTGTCCTCGCTGCAGCCCAGCCCTGCTGGGTGCACTGAATGTCAGATCTCAGGCAGCACGTATCTGCCTCCCTTGTAGCCCTCAGCATGTCATCTCCACTCCATTTTTTTATCTGGAAAATGTGCTGCTTGCTTGTATTTATGTGGAAATGCCAGTAGGAATTAGGCAAGCATTTCTTTTCTGATAAAAGTGAGAAAAAGAACGAAGCTGTGAGGGCACTGGAGATCAGTTCTGATTTTGTGTTATGAGAAAAATCTCTAAGTGGGTACAGCCCTTGAGGCAGCACTGAAAATAACCCAGGACCTACCTAGGAAAAGCTGTGCTGCATCCTGCCATGTGCAGGTCCAGCCCGTGGTGCCCCAGGCAGAGGTGAGCTCCTGCTCTGAGCATCTGGCCACAGCCAGAGGAGGGAAGTGCACAGTCAGGTAAGAAAGCCAAAGAATTTCTTGCTTGGAATTGCTGAAATGAAGCCCGAGGGTAATGGGCAGTTGACAGGAAGGAGGGAGGTGTCACTGGATAGGCAGCGACGTGGGACTCATTGTAGCAGCCTGAATGGACTCAGCTCTTTGTGAAGGGCAGATGTTGTCCTTGGAGCCCTTTATTCCCTGTGTTGTGGGAAAGCCAGGAGACAAGACATCTCATGAACACTTTGAAGCAGTCAAAGGATTATGATACAAAATAAGACACAGCTCAGAGACCATGCCCCAGCTTCTGTCAGCTTTAATGAGGTGTTGCCTGTTTTCCCTTGTTCTTTGGCCGGCCTTCCTCCAGGAGCTGATATCCTGTGTTATCCCTTTCCCAGCAAGGGAGCCGTGGTGGCAGACCTTGCAGCCAGGTAGGCATAGACCAAGCTGGTTGAAGACTCTTCAGTGTCAAAAACCATCTTTTTCCCAGCTCCTGAGAAGCTCTGACCTTTATTGCTGTATTAGAACTGATAGCCAGATGGTCTTTTGGGAGTTGGATTCTTTCCCTTTAAATCATTCAGGCTCAAGCACCGTCACTAATGTCGGGAGTAGTTGCAAGGCACACTTCTATTGTCCCAGCAAGAAATGTTATCAATGGGGGAAGAGTATGGGAAAGGCAGAGAAATCCAAACCCACACAGCCTGGCGCTAATAACTCCTTTGTGGAGCTGTGCTTCTGTCGGGGCGCCATGAACTCCGTGGCTTTTTCACCCAGGAAGGCCGAAACGTGCCCGTTTCACCATGCAGGGGCTTCTCCAGGACCCGTGTGCAGCAGGAGAAAGGGGTGGCGAGGAGCAGGGACGCTGCTTCGTGCAGGGCTGGCCACAGGAACGCCAGGCTGGGCTGCAGCACAGGGGGAACCAGGGCTGCTGCTTTGATCCACCGTGCCTCAGTTTGCTCTGCTGGGAGATGGGACAGTGCAGCTGACCCTTCCACAGAGCTGCTGGTTTGATTCACTGTGCCTCAGTTTGCTCTTCTGGGAGATGGGACAGTGCAGCTGACCCTTCCACAGAGCTGCTGGTTTGATCCACTGTGCCTCAGTTTGTTCTTCTGGGAGATGGGACAGTGGAGCTGACCCTTCCACAGAGCTGCTGGTTTGATTCACTGTGCCTCAGTTTGCTCTGCTGGGAGATGGGACAGTGGAGCTGACCCCTTCCACAGAGCTGCTGGTTTGATCCACTGGGCTCAGGTTGCTCTTCTTGGGAGATGGGACAGTGCAGCNGTGCCTCAGTTTGCTCTGCTGGGAGATGGGACAGTGCAGCTGACCCTTCCACAGAGCTGCTGGTTTGATTCACTGTGCCTCAGTTTGCTCTTCTGGGAGATGGGACAGTGCAGCTGACCCCTCCACAGAGCCCTCTGGGCACTGGGAGCTGATCTGTGCCTGTGGTGGGAGGCAGGGACAGGGCTGGTGACTCCTGTGCTTTTCTGGGAACACCTCAGGGAGCAGAGAGGAGGAGCAGCAGTGCTGGGGGTGCTGAGCAGCCTCTTCTCCCTGTCTTGCAGAGGGGTTTCTTCTCTCCCCAGCTGCTGGGAGCAGTGCTGGGAAGGTTTATTCACCCAGGGAAATGGAGAAATGTCAGGATCAAGCCACCTCTGATCTCACTTTAAGGGGGAATGTGCTGATGGCAGCACCACTGAGGGACACAGCAGCAGTAAAACCTGCACGTCCAAGGCAGACACACCTGAGTGGGAATTGTTATATTTAAATGTTAATTAAAATGATGAACCTTGATGAACCATTAGCTCTGTGTTTACTGCTGGATGGACGTGCCTTAGTGCTTAAGATTCATGGATTTCAGCACCACAAATTCCCTCAGTATTACCACATCCCTTCATCACCCTCGTGCTCTAACAACCTGCTTCCTGCAGGTTCTTGGCCAAGGTGTGATAAGAAAGGGAAATACCTGTTTGAGGTGACCACTAACAATCCTCTGAGAGCCACTGCTTCCTTTGGTGTCTCAGATGAAGATCCCTTCTCCCAGCCCTAACCCTATCCCTAACCCCAAACCTAACCCTAATAATAACCCTAGCTCTAACCCTAACCCCAACCTGCCTATCAAGCTCTGCTCGGGGTCTTTCAGTGACATGACATTTTACACAGTAAATAGTTCAAAAATTGTTTGGCTGCAAGGCAATATATAAAGAAATAACCATGTAAAACTTGTTATTCGGGATTGGCTTCTGTTCCCACAAGAGAATCATAACTCTGCATGTGAACCAATTGAGTGGGAGTCGAGGGAAATCTGCCTCTTCCAGGGGAAAAGGTTATGTTGTTATTAGACCTATTGTATAAAATATTCCATTAAATGTCATTAGCATGGCATTATCTTGCCTCCTTTAGACATCAGAACCCCCTCAAAAAGGGATCTTAATACTGTAAAGTACATTCTTCACAGATTTAACCTTTTTTAATTAGTTTTTCTTCAAATCCAGAATGTTTAATATACTGCCATTCCCAGGTGCATGAGTGAAGAAAAGTGGACTTTGATCATTAAGAAACATCTGAGACAATTTGATCTGCATTTGTAGGATTGTTAGAAGCAAAAGCAATTTCTATAGCTGCTTGTGTGGTGACCCCCAAGTAGTCCTGCCCCAATGACATAGTCCTTCTACAGCGAGTATCACAAATAATTAAAAATTAAGGAGAATTTATTATTTTTCTGCCCAGCTGAAATTCCCACAAGTCACCTCTCGGCATATTCAAGAGCGCACAAGAGGGATTTATTATTTCCTGGTATATTGACTCTGAAAGGTCTGGGGATTACAGCTGCTTTGCACATGAATAGCTGGAGTGTGTTGTACAAAAGGCATGGTCTGTGGGATAATGGGGTTGGATGTGGGAAAGCGCTGACCCTGGGGGAGAGCAGGCTGGTGCCTGATGGCAGGAATCAATTATGTCTCAAAGGAACACATTGCCCCGGGAGCAGGCTTGGCGGGAGCCACCATGTTCTGTGTTTACCACCCTCCTCCTCCCAAAGGCGGATAAAACAACCGCGGGATGTATCCTGTCCTTCTGCTGCTGCCCGAGGCTCTCGGTGCCCGGGGTTTTGGTGATGCTGCTGCTCCCTCACTCTGCAGAGGGGCTGAGGGAGCTCCCAGGTGATGCCGGCTGGGTTGGGGTTTCTCCCAAGCTCCCCAGATAGTGCTGAGTTCCCAGGGAGCTCCCAGGTGATGCCGGCTGGGTTGGGGTTTCTCCCAAGCTCCCCAGATAGTGCTGAGTTCCCAGGGAGCTCCCAGGTGATGCCGGCTGGGTTGGGGTTTCTCCCAAGCTCCCCAGATAGTGCTGAGTTCCCAGGGAGCTCCCAGGTGATGCCGGCTGGGTTGGGGTTTCTCCCAAGCTCCCCAGATAGTGCTGAGTTCCCAGGGAGCTCCCAGGTGATGCCGGCTGGGTTGGGGTTTCTCCCAAGCTCCCCAGATAGTGCTGAGTTCCCAGGGAGCTCCCAGGTGATGCCGGCTGGGTTGGGGTTTCTCCCAAGCTCCCCAGATAGTGCTGAGTTCCCAGGGAGCTCCCAGGTGATGCCGGCTGGGTTGGGGTTTCTCCCAAGCTCCCCAGATAGTGCTGAGTTCCCAGGGAGCTCCCAGGTGATGCCGGCTGGGTTGGGGTTTCTCCCAAGCTCCCCAGATAGTGCTGAGTTCCCAGGGAGCTCCCAGGTGATGCCGGCTGGGTTGGGGTTTCTCCCAAGCTCCCCGGATAGTGCTGAGTTCACTGGGAGCTCCCTGGAAGTCCTCTGGAACAGCCCATCAGTCACCTCCCTGCCCTGGCCAAGGAAGGGAACAGCCTGTCACTGACAGTGCAGTGGGGGCAGTGAACAGAAGCTGCTGGGTTCATGGACTCCCTTCATTGTTTTGGTTTTTTTTGGGTGGGTCTTTTTGGGACACAGTGGCGTTCAGCTCTTACAATGGGCTCCGCATCTCTGAGGGTCTGGCAGTGCTGCCAAATTTAAAAATTTGGGCTTTGAAGAACCAAGGAATAGGCTGAACATCCCAGGGATTTAATAGAGACAATTTCATGTTTCTAATAAAAATAAAAACACTTTTATGGATTGGTTTTTTTTCTTTTTTTTTTTACTGAGCATTTGGACTTTGGATCGATGTAATTGATTGTCTGTCTTTGTAGAATGATGAGGCTTGGATGTGAAGTCCTACTGAAGGCCCTCAGTATTATGAGTGTCCTGACAAAAGTGACAAGACTCAGCACACAGCGCTGCCAAGCTTTTGGCAAGGAGCAGGTATCCTGCAGAGAGGATATTTCAGTGGAGCAGGTTGAGAATAGGGAATGTGGCTCCTGAGGTCTGGTCCCAGCAACCACTTGCTGTCATTGAGAGCTGGGAATGCTGTGTCGGTGCCAGACAGGAGGGCAGGCACCTCTCCCCTGGCAGGAGCAGCGATTAATCCCATCTGCATGTGGCAGATATTTAATCACTGAGAGGCCAGCGAGGGCAGCGGTGGGAGATAACAGCCACAGGCTTCCTGGGTGTCCCCTGAGCCCCGCTTGATTGTCCTACCCTGGGAACCACTTTGTAACTTGAAGCTGACTCTCCCTCATGCCCCACTGGATTTCTCCCCTTCCCTTGAACTCAGCCCGAGTTTTGGGATGTAAGCTGAGTGGTGAGGTGAGTTTTGGGTTGTAAGCTCCCACTGGAACCCACTTTCTCATGCTTGGCAGCTGTCAATCACCACCTGAAGAGCACAATGTGTATCTGGGGAAAGTGTCCTGGGCTCCTGTGAGGTCCTGCCCTGCCAGGCAGGGAGCTTTTGGAGACATCTTTGCCATGCTCAGCTGACAGCAGAATGAAGAGATGGTGTCTGATAAAAGCAGGCACCTGCCCTGTGGGCAAGAAGGGTTTTTCAGGAGGTGGATAAGAGCCAGGTCTGAGCCAGGCAAAGGACTGGCAGAGGGGCACCTGCCAGAACTGCCAGGCTGTGGTCCTCACAGGGCAGGGCTGGGTGCTCTCATCTCCCTCCACAGGGCAAGGCATCTTGTCAGATTCCCTTATGTTCTCTCAGGAATTCAGGACACACTGCATCCCATCCCCTGAGGTGCTCCAATCCCAGGATAACCATACCTGCTGGGAAGCAGCTGAGCAGAATTCCACGGTGCTGACAGACAGACCTGCTCGGGAACTAAGCACAGCTGCAGGTCTGCAGGAGTATGAATCAGTAAATTAAAACTTAGTTTAATTTCTAGAGAGACTGAGTTATTTTCTGTTGAACACATCAATCAGTATTTCCTGATTTGAGTGGGATTTGAGTGCATCTTCCTTTCCAACCATTTCACGGGCTTAGAAAAAAATATACTAAATAACATTTTCGAGTCCCACTACTGAACTTGAGGGCAAAGAGACTCTTGGTGTCTGCTTATCAACGTAGTGCATGGCTGCAAGTGTGGTTCAGGCTGGAAATCCAAGTCCTCCCAAAAGCAAGGGAGCTGGCTCCTTTCAGAGATGCCAAATTAAAACAAAAGTGGGTGCTGAGCATTTTTGCAAACCAGATGTCTCAAACAGCCACTTGGCTATAGAGGCCTGCGACCTGTAGTCTGTTGGAAATCTTGAAATCTTGGTTTTCTCCTCTCTGCCTCATTTTCCCGCCTTTGTGAAACGTTGCTAATAATACATCCTCACCCACGGAGGAGGTCGCTGAGAATTCATTAGCCGGTATTTGTAAAGCACTTTGAAAATGCAAAGCCAGTGCATTATTCCTACTCTTCTGGATGCTTTCCATGTTATTAAAATCAGGATTTCAGAAAGGCTTATCTGGGATCAAAACAGCATCCCAAACTTGAAAGGAAGCAAGACTGTTAAACCATCAACTGTCGCCTCCCCCTCCAGCCAGATGTTAAGCCCTAAAGAACTGAAGTGGCACAAGGAATTACTTTCCCAAGTTCCCCCAGCTGGGCTGACAGGCCTTGATCAATGGTTTTCTCCACGGTGAGGGCTATGCAGATGGTCTGCCCAGAGCAAGGTTTCTGTGGAGTACAAAGGGAAGTCAAACACCATTTCTAATTCAGCTTGTAGCATGGCACACTTCCTTTATCCTCGGCCTGAATGCCCTGAATGGGAGAGCGGTGTGGGAAACTGGAGGGAACTCCACACTCACCACGGCTGCGGGGCTCGGAGACACCCCTGTCCTCCAACCACATCTGCCTGTGACAGGCAGGGGGGAAAGGAGTGACAGATCGAAAAATCAGATTATAAAACCTGCACGGAGGGAAAGTAAACCCTGAGGAAAAGGGGGAAAAGGGAAGGAAGTTGTGCAGACACCAACCAGGCAGCAGGGAAGGGAAGGACAGGGAGGAAAAGCAGGGAGGAAATGACAGGGAAGGGAGCTGCAGAGCAGAATCTTGCTCGTCCACCAGTCAGGCCAATGACAACTGTCCCACTGGAGGTGGCAGAGGTGGTTTAGATCTGCACTGAGACTTCTGAGGCACATCCCCTGTTTGCCTCCTTAAATCCTCAATATGTCCCAGGAAACTCAGCAATTCCCATGGATCCTGAGGTTATTGTAGGAGTTTTGTATGACCCATATGGAGCTATGAGAGCTCAGCCTGGCTTTTAAGAAAACTTGATTGGGTTTTATACCAGCAATACCAGGGGGGTAAAAGAAAAGGGAAAAAACAGACCTGATTCTTGTTTTGGAATTTGGCAGGATACAATTCAGGCTTAAATTTTGATTAGGGTTTGATAAATTCTGCTGTAGATAAAGAGGTAATTTGTGTTTACAAGTATACAGAGATCAGGAAATAGAGGTACAAAAGCTGCAGGGCAGATCTTGGAGTCCAGATTCTCTGTTGGCCTCAGTGGGGATCCCTGTAAAGACCTTGGGATTGGACCCATTTTATTTTCCGCCTCAGGATGCTCTGCAGGACTCAGCACTAATGAAATATCTTACATTTTGCTGTCTTTCCTGTTCCCAGCTCACCCCTGTCCCCGCTCCCCTTTCTAAGTGACTTACTAACATAAGGCTGTGGAAGTTTGTGTGCCCTGGAGTTTCCCACACCATTCCTGCACTGTATTCCCTCCTGTCACAAAGGAAGTGTGCCCGACTACAAACCACATTAGCAATGGTGCTTGGCTCTGCTTTGTGTTCAGTGGGAAACCCTGCTCCCAAAAGGCCATCTGGGCAGCATGGACTGGAGGGGAGCAGTGGGAGCAGGGAGCATCTCTCCAGACCTGGGAAAGCAGCAGCATTCTTAAGGCTTTCTAAAGGGCTAACATCTGGCAGGGATTCTGGGCCAAGGCTGTTGCTGATGCCCTATTTCAGATATCCAGATCCAGTATTTTGGGATCCTAATGAGTTTTCTGTCCAAGGGTGTGTGTTAGAAACCACAGCAGGAGGTGTGTAATTCTGAGTTCATTCTCCTTAGTGTAAAGTCCATGCACTCTGCAAACTTTATAATAGGGAGGAATTTTTATTATCACTTTCTTTAGGATTTCCAGCCAAAGCAGAGCATCTATTTTGGGTAACTGAGTGTTAAGTTTGAGTAACTTTTCCAACACGGTCAGTAATTGGCTAATTTTCCCCCTCAAACTTGTGAAACCAAAGAGAAAATAAAAAGCTGTTTTAAATACATGTTTTTATTTCAGATTGCTTAAAATTTGTGTGTGACACAAAGGGAGGAACTAGGAACCTCAGTGGATTTACCATCCAGGGAAGATTTTGCTACATTCACCTCCAATAATACATTGAATATTGTATTTCTTATTACACACTCAATTTAAATATGTAGGGCCTCCAGCCTTTATAGTGAAAGTGAATTTCTCAGTGCCAGAGAAGATTATTTTGCAGTCAGCCTCCTCCGTTGCTGGGTCTGGGTCAGTTTGGATGCTGGTGGAGGGGAAATTCTGAGCACTGACCCCTTGACTGTGCCAGTGCACAAGCACTCCCAAGAGCAAGGAGGGTGAGGTTGGCATGACCGTGCTCGTGGAGTTCATGTAGTTTTTATCTGGGTGTTGAGTGGAGAAGTAAGAGGAAAGCAGCAAGAGGAAAACAGCAAGTGTCTGTAACAAAACTGCTGGTGGCCCTGCCCATCACAGGACTGGCACTTTTCTTCTTCGTGTGCTCAATTAAGGAGCTGGAGAAACGAGTTACAGCTCCAGAGCTTCTGTTTCAGGGAACGTCCCTGAGAGGGATGCGCAGAGCGCGGGGTTGGTTTCAGAGGTGGCATTACATGGGCTCAAAGATAATCCACAGGCTTTGAGGAGAACTCGTGAAACGGTGTCACAAAAGCTTTCCCACAACTTGACATAAAAGACCCGGAGCTCAACAGCTGCTGCTCTGTGTGGAGAGAAGGGAGCCCATTCAGGGCAGCACAATAGGGATGGAAAAGCAGAGCCTGGAAGAGGTCATTGAAGCCTTACCTGGTGCTACAATAATGAGCTGCAGAGTGAGAGAGAAATGTGTCCGTGTGCTCTGGGTGTATGTGTTCACATTAAAGGACATGTGTGACCACACACATACATTAATGCAAAGGTGAGCACACCTACACGTACATTAATGTGAATGCAACTTGTATTTATTTACTGCAGTAAGAGCTTCTCATATATCAGCCCTTACACTACTTGATGGATAAATTTCTGGCAGATCTGGTTCAAGTTTTCCAGCAGCAATCTCTGGCTGTGCTTTTATCCGAGACTGTCAGCTCTCACAGGCTGCAGATGCCTCCTGAGCACAGGCTGTGCATCCAATACAGAAACTGGCCCAGGAGGGAATGCTGAGGAATCAGGAATTTGATTTCTAATAAGTTTATGGGGAGATAAATGTCTTCTGCACCCAGTTTTCCTTTGGGTATAGACTAAATGAAAATAATTAGAGTAAAATATGTTTTGGGGAGGAAGTGAGAAGCAGCATGTGAGATTGAACTGATCCCAGAACACTCCCAAGATCTTTCTCCACATGTATTTATCTTGCAGGTATTTGGAAGCAGAAACATAAAGTTCTTATGACTTGGTTTGAGAGTTTTCTAAAAGGCTGCATAAGGTACCGGGGGAAGAGAACAAAGATCAAACCAGAAAATGTTTTCAATAATTGTGTGTACTTTAAATGGTTTTATTTGCACTAAGTCAAAGTGGGCAAGTTTTCTGCTTCCCATGGGCAAAGCTGGTGCCAGAGTCACCAGTGGGAGAACCCCTGGCTCACTGTGGAAATCAGGCGAGTGGATTTGAGGAATTTCTGCCCTTTCTCCCCGAGCACCAGGGGCTGCTCGTGTGTGCGTGTGCCCTGTGCCTGCTGCAGCGTGTGCCTCGGCACATTCCCGGGAGCAGCGCGGCATTCCCGCCATGGGCAGCTGACCTCCTCCTTCCTCCTCCTCCTCCTCCTTCCTCCCGCATGTGAACCCTGGGCTGCCCCTGGAATGCTATTGATCCGCGGCATTAGTCAGCAGCCTCTCGCATTGAAGGCCAGCTCTTTCCCAGCTCCTGACACGTAATTCTGCTCGCAGCCTTTCACGCGGCACACACTCCCCACCTGCTCCTGTGGGAGAAGGTCATTATCCGCGGGCTATTCACTGCCACTGGAGCATGCAAGAATAGCCGCTTCTCCCATTGTGCTGCCCATCTCCCGGATTGGCCGGCGAGTGTGGGAAACGCCAGCGAGCCGCAGACCCACAGGCTTGCCCTGAGCTCGGACTGGATAAATAGCGGGCAGAGGCAGCCTCCAGCAGCACGCTTCTCCTGGATTCCGCTCCAAGACTTCTCTGCTCAGGACAGATGGCTCCCAGCACCGTTTTCTTGGAGCCTGACAACCTGCTGACACCAAAGGAGAAAAACAAAGTAAGTCCAGGCACGGCACAGCAGAGCAGTTTACACCAGCCGAGACCCTGGCCCACGCTGTTTAGGAGCAGTGATGGGTGACAAACAGCGCTGCAGAGCGCCAGGGAGAGGATCCTGTAATAACAAGTCTCTTTTCCTTTGCTTTTTGCAGCTGAGGAAGCCGGTGGTGGAGAAAATGCGCCGGGACCGGATTAACAGCAGCATCGAGCAGCTGAAACTGCTCCTGGAGAAGGAGTTCCAGAGGCACCAGCCCAACTCCAAGCTGGAGAAAGCTGACATCCTGGAGATGACTGTCAGCTACCTGAAGCAGCAGAGCCAGCTGCAGATGAAAAGTAAGTATTGAGTTTTCTTTCAGTCTCCATCCTACTGCAAATCTGTTACAGTTGTATGAATCTTGAGCCATCAACAACTGCTCTAAACTATTCTTTCTTCCCTCTCCCTCTTTCCTTCCCTTCTCTAGCTGCAGGATCCTTCCATAAAAGCTCCCAGTTTGACTTCAGAGAGGGCTATTCCAGGTGTTTGCAAGAAGCTTTCCATTTCCTCTCTCTCCACAAAGTCCGAACTGAAACACAGACCAAACTTTTAAGCCACTTCCAGAAGAGCCAGTCAGCTGCTCCAGAGGTCTCCTTCTCCCCAGGGAATGCTGGCACCCTGAAGCAAGTGTCTCCAAAGGACAGCAGCCCCCTCTGGAGGCCCTGGTAGTCGGGGGAGTCCTCACTGCGCGGACCTGAGACAGTCCAGAGGAAGGATCTGACTGCATCTGATAGTCCAGCTCTGATCCTCTCACCTGTAGGGAATTTTATTTCCCCCTGTATTTTATTTATGTATGAAAGAATGCCGTGCTTTTGACTTTTTTGAGATCATCTGGCAAAAGTTAAGGCATTCTGTTTAGTGTTGGAGCTGTGTAGGCACTGCTGCAGTGCTGCCCGGGCAGGGGCAACGTCTTCAGAATGAAGGAGGGTGTTTGTAAAAGTTACAGTTGTGATGGACAGGATTTGCTGTAGGAGACTTTCTCTAATATTCCTGGTAAGAGCCATCAGCTTTGCTCTGGCTTGACTGGCAACTCTGGTTGGCTCAGTCACTCTGGAGGATAAATTTATTCCCTTTGGTTCATGCACACTTGGTTAAAATCAATTTCCCTCTGCTTATCAGTTGTGCAGCATCAAAAGTGGGTTTGGTTTTTTTGGTTTGGATTTCTCTCCCATGGCCCTTTCATAGTCCTGTATATACAGTGTGAGGGATGACCATCAGTTAGGACACTACGTGGAATATTTCTACTATTTGATGCTTTTTTCAATTTAGAAAAAGAGTATGTTACTGCTTTATGTTAAAGAAAAGTAGTAGGTAACAGGTTTGATTTGTCAATGTTATACATTTTGGGTGTAAGCTATGCTTTTTTAGCATTTTCATTATAATAATGATTTTTATCTGTATTGAGTGGTTGAATTCCTGGTGGATAATGTTTCTCCCAGTGCTGGGACTGCCCTATGGCTCACCTGCATACTGTGTATGCGTCTCTGTGTGTGTAGAGAGCAATAAAATGCATTTGTGTGCAACTTCTGTGTGGGTCTCTCCATCCAAAGGATGTGCAGCCACTTGCACCCCTGAGAAAGGTTAATGAAATTCTGAAGAAATGAGTTTTTTTGTAAAGCTCAAGGAACTCCCATTCATGTCTGCTCTGTATATTTTCGTGACTCCCACCACATGAATTCCAAGGTGTAAGAAGTGCTCCTGTCACACCAATTCTCTCGGCTGAATCCTATGGAGCATTTCCTCAGTCACTGCCCCATCTGTCCAAAAGATCCCCTCAGCTGAGCAGGAATTCTTGCACCTTCCCAGAACCTGAGTCCTCCTGCCACACTATTTGTTCACAAACTTCGCTTTCTAAGCCGGGTTTTGAGGGGTGGGTTTGTGCCAGGAATTGAGGGGTTTGTGCCAGAATTTGAGGGGATGGTTTTTAACAGGATTGGAGGGCCTGGTTTGCCAGGTTTTGGGGGGTGGGTTTGTGTCAGGATTTGAGGGGTTTGTCAGGATTTGAGGGGTTTGTCAGGATTTGAGGGGTTTGTAAGACTTTGAGGGGTTGGTTTGTTGAGTTTTGAGGGGTTTGTCGGGTTTTGAGGGGCTTGTCGGGTTTTGAGGGGCTTGCCACGATTTGTGGTCTTTGTCAGGTTTTGAGGGGTTTGTCCCAGGCTTTGAGGGGTGGGTCTGTGCCAGGACTTGAGGGATTTCTCAGGTTTTGAGGGGTCGCTTTAGCACAATTTGAGTATTTTACTGACTTTGGGCACAGCTCTCTCCCTGCCAAAGGCTTCCCTGCTTTGCCTGGCCAGGAGAGTGGGAAGTGCCAAGGGAACCCGAGCCGCACAGCATGGCGGCTTCCCATCCCCTTCCCATCCCCTTCCTGTCCCCTTCATCCATGCCTTCTTTCGCTTTCACTTTGGTGTTCTGCAGGGACCCTGCTGGGGACACCATGAAGATGATGAATGAGGCCGGAGGGGGACGCGCCTCAGGGGCCATGAGGGGACCAGCTGAGGGACCCGCCTTGGTGGCCGTGAGGGGAAACCACCTTGGTGGCCATGAGGGGAAACCACCTTGGTGGCTGTGATGGGAAACCACCTTGGTGGCTGTGAGGGGAAAGCTCCTCAGGGGCTGTGAGGGAACCGCCTGAGGGAACCGCCTGAGGGGCCGTGAGGGAACCACCTCAGGGCTCGTGATAGGAAACCACCTTGGTGGCCGTGAGGGGAAACCACCTCAAGGGCCATGAGGAGAAACCACTTTGGTGGCCATGAGGGACCTGCCTTGGTGGCCATGAGGGGAAACCACCTTGGTGGCTGTGAGGGGAAACCACCTTGGTGGCTGTGAGGGGAAGGCTCCTTAGGGGCTGTGAGGGAACCGCCTGAGGCAACCGTCTGAGGGGCCATGAGTGACCTGCCTTGGTGGCCGTGAGGGGAAACAACCTCAAGGGCAGTGTGGGGAAACCACCTTGGTGGCTGTGAGGGACCCGCCTCGGTGGCCATGAGGGGAAAGTGCCTCGGTGGCCATGAGGGGAAAACTCCTCAGGGACTATGAGGGACCGGCCTCAGGGACTCGGTTCTTGCAGTGCAAACTGGTCCCTGTGTTGCCCTGAGGTCCTCGCCATGGTGCCGGTCACGCAGTCAGAGAGCAGGCTGTGAACTGGGCGAGTGCCCCGTGGGCACTGAGTGTGGTGTGGCCAAGAACACTTTATGCTTTTTCCCTGTGTGCAAAGGCAGAAGTGTGTGTGTGAGCTGTTGCCTGTGGTGAGGGGTCTCTGCAGGAATCACTGGGTCACTTACAAAGACAACGCTGAACTGCAGATCTCCTTGGAGGTGCACAGAGAAATCCTGTGGGCTTCTCCCATCTGTACACAAAAAACAAGGACAATGTGTGTGAAGTCTGTCCTGCATGTCTGAGACCTGCACATCGCTGCCCAGGGAAGCAGCTCTGACTCCTTATGGGTGAGTTCTCTCGCTGTTGGGTCTGCATTTTGGTTGCTTCCAAAGAGCAGCATCCCTTTTCCAGGAAGGCACCAAGCGTGGAATCCTGTTCCCATCTCCTGCTCTTTCTTGGGAGCAGCTTAACTCTTCTCTTTATAAACTATAAACATGATAGGTTTAGCCTTCAGCCTCTTGTCTGATTTTGTCACTGCATGGGAGTCTCTTGGGTGGCTCCCTCTGAGCTGGACCTGGAGCCTGGCAGGGCAGCACACTCCTGGTACCTGGGTTTCAGCTGACACATCCCTTAGCTAGAGTAGAATAGGTCACACTTTGCTTCTGAAGAGAATAATTTTGCACTTGCAAGCATTAAAGCAAAGAGGTAAGAGCCAGCTCCCCCTTGGATTACCTACCAAGTCAGGAAGAACTTTGGAAATGCTCCTGGCTGTGGAGGTGTGACGTGGAAAACAGGGCAGCAGTTCCACTGGCAGGTTCTAACACCACAATTACTTCTTTTCTCACATCGGACTTGAGGAACAGGACCCTTCCCCAGCTCTACCTGTGACCGCAATCATGGCAATCCTTATTTCTGATCCTGCTGGCTGGTGCAGCTGCCCTCACACATATCTGGCAAAGGAGGAAAAGCAAAAGTGCCATGTAAGTATGAAGAGTGTGACTATAAAGGGGTAATTTTCTAATATTATTCTGAAGAACGGTCTTAGTTCTTCAGCTGAAAGTTCCCCTCCCTTCTTGTTGGTGGGACTGTTTCCTTTCCTTTGCAGCAGTGCAGGAGTCAGAGGTGAGTATCTCTCTTTTTGGGTAATACATGAAAATTTGATTTGAGAGTGCCCCAACAACTGGTTCTTGCTCTGAAAAGTCTGGCTGTTAGTAGTGGAAAGAGCAGGGTTTGCTGATAAAAGCTGATAAAAGCTGACTGTTCATAGTCTGTGTTTTCCTTTGACGTGTCATAAAGCATGAACAGCACGGGCAGGCTTTGATGTTAACGAGGAGAAAGGGGATCAAACAACTGCTCCTGTGCAGGAAGTCGGTGCTGACCCCAAAGAAAACAGGCCTGAATTGGACATTGTTTGAACTGTGGCAGACAATGCAGAGGGTTAAAAAACCCAAGCACAACCCCTTTTCTCCTCTAAATCATCATGAAGAGAAAGGCAGCTTGAAAATGAAAAGGAGGGTTTGCAAAGGAGTTAATGAAACAGCCCAGTGGCATCTTGTGAAGCATCAAAGTCTGAAATAGTTGAATGATCAAGGCACTGGGGGTGTCATCAGGGGCTGGAAAGCTCTTCCCTTTTACATCCCCTTCAGGAGCAGCGGGCTGTGTGGAATGCCTGGACTTTTGACACTTGGTATGCATTAATTATTCCACTATTGCCTGTTGGTGGGAAAAACTGGTGCTTTTTTTCCATTTTAAACATTCCACATAATTACTACACAGTTTCCAAATGCATTTATATTCTTTTTTTTTGTCTGGTTTTTAGGAGTAAAGAAGATACTGCTGGGAGAAGGAATTGTGCACAATGAGAACAACGTAGTGTTTAGTAAAGAACATTAATATCCTATGTGTCCACTGTGTCTAAAAATAAAGTTTTTGCTAATGAAAACACCTTCTCTCTGTGAAATAACTTTCCTGGTACCTTCAGAAGGGAAAACTCTGAGTTGTGTGGCTGTTGGCAACACCTGAAGGAAAAGGACTATTCTGGAAGAGCATCCAGAATGTTTTTAAGGAAGGATTTAATGAGGATAGAAATGCTTTAGTTATCAGAATTGTCTATAAAATTAGATAAAGAAGAATCTGGAGAGGCACAGAGAAGGCCCAGGGTGGGTGTGCTGGGACTTCTGGGAGGGGGCATCCACATGACCATGAGGAATGGCAAAAAGGGGAAATGGTGGCCTTTTGCTTAGGGAAAATATAAAGATGACTTATTTTTTTCCCCTTTTTTAAACTGTGTTAGTTTGTTCAGCAGAGTTAGTTCTGGGTGTTTTTGCAGAATAATGTAATGTCTCAGAAACTCTGTGGTTTATAGGAATGGCTGCAAGGGGCTGTGCAAAAGCTGCAGGCAATGGAAAATGGAAGGGTTTAGGGAATGCTTTAAAATTCCTTAAAAAAATCTCTGCTGTACACATGAAGAAACACTTTCTGTTACAGTCCTTAGAATAAAAACATTGTGATTTTTAGGGTGGGGTTTAGTTTTGAAGTGCAAATACCGGTCTCATTCTCGTGTTCTAACAACCTGTGCATTGCAGTAATCGTGGAAGGGCAAACTGCCTCCAGTTTCTGTCTCTCCCAGGTATTTTTGTACAAAGAGGAGTGCCACAATTCCAAACCTGGGCAAGTATCTGAACCTAAAAGAGGCTGATTCTTGTGTGTCTGCTGAGAATTTGTTTTCTTTTGGTGGTCAGATAAGTGATAAGTCAGTAAAGCAGTTCTAACCTTTCCTTCTGAAAATACCAGCAGCACCCAGCAAATCCACTGTTGCTTTTGTGCTTGCTGGTTTTGTGGCTGATTTCCTGACTGTGCCACAGTGAACAGTAAAGTGCAATTCTTTTTTCTGACCTTTTTTCTCCTTGGTAAGTTCTTTAGTGGCTGGTTAATGTTTCATAGGGATGGTGGGTGTTTTCCAGCGTTTCCAGCTGTTGAAGTTGCTAATTGTTAACCACTGCTTATCCCTCCACAACACTCATGAGGCATCACTGCCATTGTTGAGTGAGGAGCTTCCTGAGCAAACTTTGAAGATAAAACCAAACCCCCAAATGGAGAAAATTCAGAGAACAGTGACAAGGCACCTTCAGCCATCTCTGTGCTACAGCTTTTTTAATTAATCTGCTGAAGACTTATTGTTGAAGGCAACTGGATCTTGAGTGTTACTTTTTTACTGAGGTGAACTTCTAAATAAGCAGCAGTGAAAGCAGCTCTTAAGGAAGGAAAGGAGTTAAATATTACTGTTGTTCAGGAAGTGTTGTTATTAAGAGGAGGGATTTATTAATTTTTAGGCATCAATTGCTCCAAAGATGTTTTTGTAAAGAAATATCTGTCCTCCAGCCCCACGATTATGACTTCTAGCGAGTTCATTTGCAGGTAAAAGCTTCTGTAGGAGAGCTGGGAGCTCTGCACAGCCAGGGAAAGAGGTGCAGCTCCAACCAGGATCAGTAATCTACCAATTAAAAATCATTATTTTGGGTGCTGCCATAGCAGCAGTGTTCGGTGTCTGCATCAAGTGTGTGTTCGGTGGAGTCTGAAAATTCCTGTTGGATGTGAGTTTTGGTGTTTTAGAAACTGGAGCCGGATTTGTCACCAGGTGGCAGCATGGGAGAAGGAAGGGCTTCGCATTCCGCGTTCTGGGAAGAGTCGGGATCTTCCTTCTTTACCTAAGTATGTAATAAAGCTTCTCTGATGCCTCATTGTCTACGAGTCTAAAGTGCAGGAAAACACCTCTGGATACAGAATTCTCCCTAAGGCTAAAGCTTTTTATGATTGTGCCAAAGGAACACCGTGGTCAATAGCAATTCAGTGCCATTTCCTGGGGATTTGCAGCCTGTCTCTCATCTCCAGTCTGGTTTCATCGAGGTCACTGGTCGCTGGTGGGATGTGGGGCTGTGACTGGAGAGGGGAGTGGGAACGCAGCGGGGACACAGCAGGAGGATCACTGGGGCTGTGAGAGGAGGTTGGAGCTCGTGCACTTGACAAAATGTCAGCTGAAAAGAGTCTTCTGCAGGTGGGAGATGGGATAAACTTACAGGAAAAAATAGAGTAACTCCCATGTGCAGTGATGGCCACTTGGAATAAACCTCCCAGGCACATTTTAATTATCCCTTTAGCAGTTGCACATGCCAGAGCCTCTAATGGCCCATCCCCAGAGCTCAGTGATTTTGCAGAATCACACAAACAGTTACTGCCATGCTTTCAAGTCATTCCTGTGCTGGAAAGAAAAGTGTTTGCTGGATGAAGTATTTAAAATTCACTACGAAGTGTTGAAAGTTTAAAATAGTCTTATTATAGTAGGATGCTTACCAAGGAAAGCCCCCCAAACCTCTCCATATGGAAATCCTTGCCACCATTCACCGTTTTTTTTCTTTTAAATTTTATTAAAAATTAATACATGTTACATTTTCAAGTGTAAATACTGAAAAATAGCCTATGGCAAAATAAAAAGGCACAGGATTAAAACCAGCTTAATTGTTTCCATGGATACATGTCTGCTATTTGGCAAAAGGTATTTTATACACTTTCTACAAGAATAAGCATCATTTTAAATAGATCTCTGAAGGGGAGGACCCTGTAATTTAACCATAGAGACAGAATTTGTACTCCTAAAATGTGATAATTCTAATTTATACCTCACTTTAAGGTGATTCTTTGGAGCAGAGGAACTCAAATGCAGAAGGAGAGTGCAACAGGCATGTCGACATAGAGCTCACTGTGTGACATGTCACGACAAATAGCAATCTCTGACAACAAAGCAGTGATCAAAGTGCAGGGGCACAGACAGCACGAGAGTTTACACCAGCTCGAACCCGATTTGGGGAAAAATGCGCCAGAAACGGAACCAGAACAGTGGAAATGATCAGCGGAACATCTCAGACAGCATCGCTGAGCCTCAGAAGGTGGAGCTGATGTATTAAAATTATTATTCCCGTCTGAAAAAGAGATTTGTGGTTGTTTGGTGGTTTTGTTTTCGTGTAAGAATTAGTCCTTGTAACCCTGATGCAGTGTCCGGTTAACAGTCAGGATGTCACTGGACAGTCCTTCTGTCCGGGGACGCGGCCTGGCCTCCGGCGCGGCCCAGCCCCGGGATCCCCGCGATCCCCACGCGCTCCCCACGGCACCGGCAGGGCCGAGCGGTGCCCGGGGTCCCACGGCAGCGGCCGCCCCGTCAGCCCTGCCTGGGGCTGAGCAGCACAACGCCGGCCACGGCCCCGCCACCGGCTCTCGGTGGTGTCCCCGGAGTGTCACATCCTCGGCACGCTCCCCTCGGTCACCACAGCCGGCATTTCCCTGCGGGATGCATGGCCGTGCCCTTCTTACAGCGGAACACCTCCGAGAAGGCTTCAAAGTTCTGCAAGGAGCCCATCACCCTGAACAGAGAGAAGGGACTTGTTTACATGGATGCACTGCAGGGAGGTGGCTGCTCTGGGAAACAGAGCCGTGTCCACACAGTGGTTTGGAGCCTCAGAACTTGATTGCTGCTCAGAATATGGGATACTTTAGGAAATACAGATAATATGGCCAATGAAATGCCAGAGCAGGGTGGGTCTGGGTCCTGCTCCATTCCCTATGGATTGGCAAATTCACCAGGTCAAGTACAGGCCCGTGCTCTCCAGCAGTGTCCTACAAGCCATGGTAGAAAATCTGGAAGTCAGTCTGGATTTATCTTGTGTGTTATAAAACTCTCCTTCTGCACTTAGTGAATGAAGTGAGTTGTGAGTTAGTAAATGAGTAAAACCCACCTGTACTTCAGAGGGCTGTGAACATCTGTCTTTATGGACTGACTGGCATATTCTGGTCTGTAGGAACCACACCAAACCTGGACAGGGAGGATTAATAATTAGTGGGTCAGTATTAAAGGAAATTCATGTTGGGAACCTTCTCATTGGCTTTCCTAAGATCAGCCCCAGTTTGTGATGATATCACTGGAGTACATTTTATAGAGTGGCAGAATAGATTGAATTATTTACTAATTAGTTTTTGTTTTGTCAAGGTCTTGGATCAAGATCTGATGCTCTGGAACAGATCTATAAGCACTGGATTTCACCCAGGTTTCTCCTCCAACATGTGAGCTGAAGTCCAAGATCCAAGGCGTAACACAGTGTTCTCACCTGGGCAAAGTTGAGGAAGAAAAGCTGTTTGTGGGACAGGTTCAGTCCAGGCAGCTTTGGCTCTGTCCCTTCTCGTTCCAGCCACTTCAAGTAGGCCTGGAAATGATCACAGGTCCAACTCAGAGGAGCAGCAGGAGGGGGGTTTTGAATGTTATTTTTGGGGGCAGGTGGGATTTTAGTTACAAAGTGGATGAACCAATGTGTTTTCCTTCTGTATTTGTGCAAATTTTCTCTCTCTAATACAAACAGTACAGACAGTTTGATGAAAAAACTGCCAGCATAAGCACTGTTGACTTCATGGATTCTTTCTACAAGAATTTGTGTCTGGAAATAAAGTGTTAAGTCTCCTCTGCTTCTCTATAGTGATGATTTTTTTCTTGTCAGGTAACTGCTCGTAAAATAGCAGAGTACAACCTTGCTCAATGTTAAACGCATTACCTGTTATTGTTACACATTAATTGCTACACAATTTGCTTTTTTGAGGTATATTGACATGATGGAGACAAATTAATGTGTCCTCATGCTGGTTCATTCCCAACATTCTGCTTCTGCAGCCTCTCAGGTGCTGAGACAGTCCCAAAGCACATGAAAGAAAAGGGAGAGCTGAGGGGAAAAATAGATCCAGCACCACAGAACATCCATGGATTCTGTGTGCAGGCAGTTTGTGTCACCCCACACGGCTCCTCCACTTCTGCAATGGCTTTTAGAACAATTCCAACAAAGTAATTAATTGGAATGGTGTCCCTCAGGGTTGGAATTGTCAGTTTGGATTCCTGAAAATTCAGGATGTTCTATAAACACCTTAACTGGTGTCATGCTCAAACCACTAAAGATAAAAGGTTTTACTGTGACATCTGTTAGGTTCTTTGTAGGGAAGAACATTCCCTGCTCACACCTGAGCTCCACCTTTGGGCTGCTCTTGGGTGCAAAAATGGCAGCAATCCATGGGCACACGAGATTCCAGATGTCTAATTGAGGCTGTAGCTTTTTGAATATGGTAATAATATGTTAATTGTCGATTTTTTTTTAGCACAAAATAAGTCACCCCGTTGCTGGATGCCAGGTGAAGTTAACTCACAGTGTTACCTTATAAGCCTGTCGGACTCCTCCATTGTCTGCAATATTTTCTCCTAATGTGCTTATGCCACTGACCTGTAAAAAAGAATCATTTATTTACTCCACTGTCAGTAAAATCAGCAACTCCAAGAACCACATGCCAAAGCACAGTCTTACAACAGCCTGACATGCCTGGAGCAAAGGGAAGCTGTGACTTTGTGCTGGGGTAAGAAAGGAGAGAATGAAATTTTTAAAATCACAGGGTAAGAGCTGTAGATTAGAACAGAGAGAATAAACACAAATACAACATGAACAGGACTTGGGCTGCTGCTGGGCAGAACATCACTGCACACAGACCCTGGCCTTTCTGGGCCACACCAGTGTCCCCAGTTTATCACAGCTCTTGTACCTTGTTTCCAGAAGGGTTGCCTGTAATAATTGGGGTTTGTGCTTATCCTCCAGAGGGATTAAAGTCATTGCTTTTCTGTACAAACCCAGATTGTGGTTGTATTGATTGTACTGATCGTGGTTGTTACTCACATTCTGTCCCCCTGCCAGCTCCCAGGTGTAGTTCCCATACTGGTGCACCATGCAGAGGGACTGCTCCTTGAAATGCAGTGCTGAGAAGTTGCTCCACCAGTCCAGCATGTTCCCATCTTTATCAAAATTCCTCCCTGCAGGAAAGCCCAAGGAAAAAAGAAAAGTTTGGAGCAAGATGTTAAAGCCACCATTCTTCTGATGTAGCACCCAGAATGCTGGAGCTGCACTCCCCCTCTCTTTCCTCCTTGGATTTAGATGCTCAGAAATGTTTTGGACACAGTTTACTCTTTTTGCCATAAGGGAATGGACAAGATCAGCTGTGGTCTCTGTTATTCCCTGATTTCCTGTTCAATCAGCAGCCCTGACTTAGGTATAGATCTAAGGCCTGGTTTTCATGTAACAAAAGCTTTCCTCACCTCTGGGGTGTCTGAGGTGCTTGTTCTGTGTGTCCACACGAGGCAAACTGTGCAAACTGAGCCATATAGAGAATTAATAGCTGGAATTGCAGTTCTGGAGTTTGTGTTCTTGGCTCTCTGGATAGAGCAAGGTTTTCTTTTGCTCTAGAACTCCATTTCTGAGGTTGTGTTTGTTGTATGTTTATGTGTCACCTGCACAAACTTAATGAGCTTAAAAAAACCAGCTTGTAGAAAACCCTTGTGTAGGAAATTACTGACTTGCAAACTCAGAAGTGAGTTTTTCCCCCAAAGTCTTTTACGTGGAATTTGAGAAAGTTAAAAAAGTCCATTTATTTCAATCATTTGTATTGAAAAACAAAGTCTCCAGGGATTTCAAGACAGTACTGACAGCTCTTCTATCCCAAAAACGTTGTTTGCAGATTTTTCTTGTACTTCAGGAACCCATTTATCTGCTTGCCTTGTGTTTCTGATCCAATGATGCTGTAAAAGTAACAGTTTTTCCTGAGAATTGTCATTGCCTCAATTTGTTTTTAACACCTGCTTATTTCTTGTGCTCTGTTCAGGAAACATTCCCTGCAAAACCCTCAACAGAGTGTTCCCAGTGTGCTCCTATTGCTCCCAGGTGGATGTGACTGTCTGTGCAGGGATATTCAATCCCAGCAACCTGACACTTGAATTCCATGAGTTTTAGCTGAAAAAAATCAACATTTTCTCAGTCATCTTCTTACCATTGTCATCGAACCCATGAGTGATCTCATGCCCAATAACCATCCCAATCCCTCCAAAGTTCAGGGCCTGGGGCTGGTGTTTGCTGAAGAAGGGGGGCTGGAGAATCCCAGCAGGAAAAACTGCAAAAACAGAGAGAGAGAGGGAAATACTGTAAGGTGGCTTTATTTTTGCATCCTTGGCAGACAGATTGTTTGCTTGGTGTAAAGGTCAGGAAGGAACATAAAATATAAAATGATTAGAAACAAGCTCATGCCTCATGTGAAATTGTTTCTCTCTTGACAAATGGAAAATGACAAGTTAATAAAGGTCTAATTTAGCACATCTGCAGCTCCAATATCTCCCTGTTTGAGACCCAAGCAGCATTTACATTAAGTTTAGCCTAATTTGGTCCATAATGTTTGCTGCAGTGAGTCAGGAACAGAATGTTTAGGGGCTGCCTTTTGGAGACAGGCACAGTTTGTGTGTTAGAGCAATTTATAGGGGAACTAATGGAGGTTTTATTGCTTTATTTGGGTTAAGGCAGGGTTGGAAATCATCTGCTGATACCAACACTTGGAGTGTAAAACATGCACAGGAGTGATTCCTACAGACCACCAAGGGCACACAATGCCATTTGGGGAGGGGGAGCAGGAAGAGATTTGTCTTGATTAATTCTACTGGCAAAAACCTTCTCCAGAACCATGGAATTTGCTTTTCATTCATTCTACACAAGCTGAAAAGCACAAATGCTTCTAGAGGAATTCAGACTGCCAGTAGTTCACTCTAATGAGATGTTTTCTGTGAAGGGAGATATTGAAATTATATTGCAAGTAGTTCATTCAGAGATAAAAACCTTTTTGGCTGCATAGGTTTTCTCCCTACAATTTTGTGGAGAAATGCATAAGCCAGACTGCAGTAAGACAGCAGCAGGAGACTCAAAGCAGTGTGGAAAATTATTTTCTCAAGCTAGAGATGGGAAGAAACAGGATTTAACTGACATACACACTAATGTGGGTGGTTGTACTTGGATTTTTTACAGGCATAATCATCTCCAAGTTGCTTAAATGAGTTACTTTTGTATGACTTATAAGGACAAAGCTGGAGAGGAACCAGGTGGCTTGGAGACCTGAGTTCCCTGCCTGGAAAGCTGCCTCCCTGCTGAATACCACTGAATACCTCTGTAAAACCACTGAGGATAAACTGGGAGCTGAGCTTGGCCACCACTAAAGCCCCCTGGTAACATGTAGGGCAAGGAGCCACCATGACTGAAGGTCCTGGTGCTGCTGTACCTGCAGGACTGGGGTGAGTGGAAGCAGCACAAATGGAAAACAGATTTTGTGTGAGGCCAGAGGGCTAAATTATGAGCAATTTGGATGTTTCTGCTTTTAGCAATTGTGTAAATTTTCTGTTGTGACTGTTGTAGATCGGGTTGTTTCCACTCCTGGCTTTGCCCTGTGAGCAGGATGCAGTTCCTGTCTGGCCTAAAAAACCCATGGATTTGTCCTTCTAGGATATCATTACTTGAGTAGCAAATCCTCCTGGCAGTCTGGGAATTTGACTAAGCATTCCTAGGAAGAATTATCTGTTGTGTCTCCTGTTTGGGGTGCTCAGAATTCAGCAGAGGCTCTGCAGTTTTAACCTGAGCTCCTGCATCAGCTCCAAGGTTGGGGAGCACAGGGAGCCAGGCAGGGTCTGAAGATCTCCTGTGCTGAGAACAAGGAAATTCAGCCCAGCAGCTCTGCAGAGCTCACACAGCAGATGCTCTGGGAGCAGAGGCAGGGTTCTGCAGTCTGGGTTCCCTCCTAGCAGTGTCATTGCAGTGCCATGTGCACAGAGCAGACTGGAGAGCTGCCCGAGCGCTCAGCACAATGTGGGAGCAGGAGCAGGAGCAGCCCAGGACACACTGGGAGCATTCTCTGGGTGCTGGCACTGCGACTGTGTCAGGCATTCAAACCCAAAGCTGATCAGTGACAGGGGATAAACTACACCTGCCAAGGGGGCAGAGCTGAATATTCACCAACAAAGTGCTTGAACTGAACAGCCTGTCAGCCTTGCCCAGAATTCCCAGATGGGCACAGGCAGGTTTGCCTCTGAATGCAGACCTGCACTCTTGTGTGGCTAAAAATGGTTAATTAGTTCCATGCAGCTGATTAAAAGTGTTTGAACCTACCTATCTGGTTCCTGTTGGGGGAATAGAATGCATTGACCACTGCAGCTCCAATTATCCATCTAAAAATAAATGTTGCACACAGTTAGTCATGACTAAATTCAACAATTGTTAAAAAATGCAAGGTATATAGGAAAGGATTGTAAGGATATAATCCTTGCAGGGATTTTGTATATATATAAATGTGTATTATAAGGAATATATAGATGGATATATAAAGAAATATAATTTCCTTATAAGGAGAAGGAAAATCCTGATAAGGAGATTATATAAGGAAAGGATTAATGTAGGGAAAAAGGGTGCATTGAACACAGCTTTAAAGAATTCCTGGTACCAGGAAATACCTGGTGGCTTGTTTATGGGCACCTTTCATCCAAAAGAATTCCAAGGTAAAGTGAGAAATTCTTTTCCCCTTGGATGTTGAACAGCCACGATGGGGTGGAATGTGGTGACTGTTATCAGCTCACCCTGAGATAGGTGGGAGAATGAGATGGAGAATTTCCATGATATTGTTTTGTTTCTCTCCTCTCCTCCTTGCTGGCTTTTCAGAAAGGCCTGGCACTGCTTTTGTGTTAAATAGTTTCAGTGTAATTTCTGAATATGAAACAGCTTGATGAAGAATTAGAGATTCCAAGAGAACTGGATGGATTCCTACTGCAAGAGTCAATGAACTACCTGTTTAATGCCACAAGCATTCTCAGCTACCCACAGCATGACTTGAACACCCTCAGCATTAACCCAGAATTTAGGTTGTGTCTGTAACTCTGTCTGGAAACTCACACATCTTGGTCAACTCTCTCTCGAAGTTTTTTCAAGCTCTTTTGGGCTCCAGCTCGCAGGTTTTCCAGGATGTTTTCAAAGTAGTTGTGTTCACTGAAGTTTAACTACAGAAACAAGGATCCAAGTAGATTAATAAGTTGTGCAGGAAGAAGAACTCCTTGTACCACTGAATGTCCTCTAAGGAATGTTTTGGTTGCATGGTTTCACTGAATAGTTGGCTCTTTGCATCAATTATTTATTAATATGTTCATTTTAATGTCCTTGGAAAGGGCAGTTGCACAGGTACAAATAGTCCAGTGGCAAGAAAGCAAGTGCAGGTTTTTTTTTTTTTTGAGATACTTAGACATGCACAGAATACTCACATTGGCATATTCCTGGTCCAGTTTTTCATTGTGATCTTCCAAAATATAATCTGGATAGCCAATCTGTTCTTTGATTGCCATTGCCTGGAAGAAAGGAGTTGAATGTTTCCTCTTAATTGTGTTTTTTGTTGGTGTGTTGTTGTTGGGTTGTTTTTACTGAAGTTTCAATATGTAGAATAGGTAAATGTTTCAGGTTTTTTCTTGGTTTTGGAATTGTGCTGATGGTTCTGAGGTCAATTAAAAGTTGGAAGTGTTTTTTTGGGGTGGGATTGCGTTGTATTCAGTTGGAATTCCATGATGTGGGCTAACAAAGGATTGAAAGGACAATGTAATGGGATGATGGAATGATGAACAGCTAAGCCTTTCCCTCTGTTTTGCAGAGGAACTGGAAAGAGTGACACTACAAAATTCCAAATATTTCATACTCATAAGGGAATACTGAAGTTCCTTGTTCTCTCTGACCTTCTCACGAGCTTTCTCCTTGGATGCCTCGTCCATCCACTGTAACTCATCCAAAGTCTCCACGAACACTTCGCGGATCTTCTCTATTAAATCCCGGACCTGAAACAGAGCCAGGGAGACACTCGTCATTCACATGCCATTGTCCCAGGCACAGCTAAGGAGGGCTGAAAAGCTTCCTGCTGGAAGGTGGGGTCCCCAAACTCTGTGCTCTAAACCACGGTACTGAACATTTCAAAGAGCATCGCAAACAGGTTCTTATGCCTTCTTGCTGGTGGGTAACCTTCCCTGAGAAAAATAAGGGAGCTCAGATGGGAGGGAATGGGCACTGTGGGCATTGTGGATGTACAGTAGTATGAAGGGTAAACTACATACCATCCTCTTGCTCTCACCAGCAAAAGTCTCCCGGACATACATCGCTCCCACCGCGTTCTCCATGTTGTTGTTGACGTAACTCACGCACTCCCTCCAGCGCGCCTCCTCCAGCGTCGTCCCGTACAGGGCCTGCAGCACCAAACCCAGCATCAACCCTGCCCCTGCAGCTCTTCCAAGCCATTGCCTAAAAGTCAGGTTGACCCACAACAAAGCTTTCCATTACTGTGATTTGGTTTGTTTGGGGGTTACACGATGTAATAACACAATCCAGAGTGGTTTGGGTTGGAAGGGAGTTTAAAGTTCATATCATTCCAACCCCTTGATGTGGTTATTGTGTTGACAGGACTAGCTTTGGTGGTAGCTGGGCTCTCTTCCAGGACTGTGCTCTTTAGGAAAAGAGGAAATACCTTCCTGTAGCTGGCCCGAGCATCCTTGAAGCGCCGGCTCAAGCTGCTGACGCGGTCGATCACCAGTCGCCAGATGAGGTAGTTCTGGATGGTGCTGTGTGGGAAAGCAAAGCTGAGCTGAATTCCCTGTAAAAACCAACACTAGTGCAGGCAGTCAGAGGGGAACCTCAGTTTTGGATGGAGATTAGGAAGCAAATCATTGCTGACAGTCCCGGATTTCACAGCATCTCATTTAACTGCACAGTCATCCAGCCTGAGGACAGGGCTGTCGTGTCTGTTCAGGGATTAATTTCTATTTTTCTCCCTTCTAGAATGTAACAAGAGCTAAGCCTGTCAGGTATTTTTTTTCTTCCTATTTAACCTCTTCTAAGCAAGCAGCAGGCGAGACACCTTGTACTGCAGTACCTAGACTTAAGACGTTTCCCATATTTCACAGGGGTGTCATTTTCCTCAGAGAAGCTCAGAACTAGCAAGGGGTTCCAATAATTGACATTTCTGCAATAATTCTGTGACTTTTGTCTTGATTATTCTCCAGTTTCTTTACCTGGCTGAGTACTTGGAGATAATTGCTTTCAGCTCTTGCAGATAAGGCATCCCATACACAACCACCTCTTCCTCTGGGTCTACCTGAACACTTACTGAAGACATGACACCTTGGATGAAGAAGGTCCAGTTAAATTCCTAGGCAGACAGAGAGACATTCCAATGTTGGATGTGCCCTAATTAGTAACTGGACTTTTCACAGTTTTATGACCTTGAATGCAGCTGTAGTGTTCTTCAGAAGGAAAAAGCTCTTTAAGAGACTCTGAAGACAAGATTAAAAATGGGAATGATTTTATATCTCTTTGTTGAAATGACAAATTCATAAAGCCATTTCCAATTGGCATGGAAATAAGAGGCCTGAAGTGTGAGACTGCTCATGAAACACTTACATTCAATGCAAACTTTTCCTGTAGCTCTGCTAAGGTCATTTTGTTGTACAACAAGGTCACATCGTGCCTTTCCTCTGCTGGGGTCGTGGCCTGAAGACATTCACAAGGTTATTACTGGAATCAGCTGACAGAAATAGCAATGGCTGAAATCACATGCACGTGCACATATACCCACTCCAATAATGTGCGAGTAAACCAGTTTGTGAAAAGTAAAATAAGCACTGATGGTGCCTAGTGCTGCTTCCTAAAGTTCAATACAGGAACTTGGGCTCCCCCATTCAACAGTGTTTCAGTGATATGTTGAGCCTCTGTCCCCTTTAGAATGGAATCCTAAGCTCTGGGGGATTTTTAGGGTGCTGTAGATTGCTAAGGATGTAAGGGAGCCTGCCCTGGTGCTATCCCAGTGCATGGTTAGCAGAAGGGAGATTATCCTGTTTTAGAAGAGTTCCACATAGAAATAAGGCTGGGACTGGAGCAGCACAGCAGCAATGTACACAGCAAACACAATTATAGATACAGAGGCTCCGATTTTTGGGCTGCTCATGGCATAAAAAAATCTTCCCCCTGCTCTCTTCTGGGCTGTGTTGAAAACTGCTGCACAAACCAGAAGAGACTCTTCCCCTTCATCCCTTGCCCCCCAAAGCATCCTGAGGAGTTCTTAATCCCTCTACTCACATTTGCAATCTCTGTCTCAAGCTCCATGACCTTTGTCATTTCCTCTTGGACAAAGGAATCATCTCTAGACACGTTCTTGTCTTCCCGGATCATTTTGGCAATGGTGATCATGAACTGCAGGTAAGCTTCTCTCACCTGCACACAGACACAGGATGTGTAGAAAAGGTTTGCTGTCCATCATTTCATAGAATCCCAGACTGGTTTGGGTTGGAAGGCCCTTAAAGGTCATCCAGTTTCACCCCCTGCCATGGGCAGGGACACCTCCCCCTATCCCAGGTTGCTCCAAGCTCCATCCAACCTGGCCTTGGACACTTCCAGGGATGGGGCAGCCACCGCTTCTCTGGAAAACCTGTGCCAGGGCCTCCCCAGCCTCACAGGGAAAGATTTCTTCCCAAAATCCCATCTAACCCTGCCCTCTGGCAATTTGAACCCATTCGCCCTTGTCCTGTCACTCCAGGACCTTGTAAATATTCTGTCTTCACTATTTCTTTAGTCAATCTTCACATTTCTCATTCAGCAAATCATTCTCTCTGTTAGAAAGGCACTTGCCAACCTCAAAACACACTTTCTGCTTCCCTGTGCAATCCAACCCTGGCATTCTGAGTTAGAATTACTGCTTAGGCAAAGAGAAAGCTCCGTGCTTTGAGTTACTCTATGGGAACAGTGATCCCTGGTAGCCAGAATTCCAGGGTAAACAGGGGATATTTGAGTTCTCTGAAAGTAATATCATAAATCTTCTCAAGTCTGGTTTTAGCATCTGAAAGAAAGGCTCTGTTTCAGACAGTTCCCACTGACACCTTTGCTTTATTCCTGATGGGAGGGTCTGACTGATTTATGCCTCAGAATGGGCCTTGAAAAGACATTTTCAAGGGGGAGTGCTGACTCCTGATACAGGAAAACTTGATGCTACCTGTTCTTCTCACGTACTTTTCTTCCTCCACAGACTTTGGGGGCCACGTAAGTACAGTAACTGTGGTGAAATTGCGTCTGGGCACTTATAGATGATGATTTGTGATTTTAGGCTGAATGCTGAGCCTTAATCAGGCCAGACTCCCCCAGGCCTCAGGAGGAGTTTTGCCAAAAGATGCTGGACTAAGCACAGGGGGAGTTTGGGTCATCAGAGTTGGGCTCATTGTCTGGGGGCAGCGAGCTGGTAAATACAAATAAAAAGGGTTGTGTCTCCTCCTTGGTCATTAGGATTAGAAGCACAGCCTCAGCCCCCCTGCTTTATGGCTTCAAATTAAAGCTGTATTGAGCAGAACTGGTTTTCTTTTGCTAATTTAGGATCGTCTCTGCACTGTACCTGATTTCCTGCCTCCTACAAGTAAATCTATGTCTGACCTTCATGCCCCAAAGCATAAATATCCCTCTTTTCTGCTGTGAGCGCTGCTGTGGAGGTGACACTTGCAGGGGAGATTCCTGGGTCGGCAGCTCTCCACAGTTCCCAGCAGAGCTTCCTGGAGATTGGTTTGTCCCAGGAGCTGGCATCTCATAAAGATGCCCAGAAGGTGTGGGGACAATCACCTATAAACCTCCCAGGGCTATATTTAAGCTGTATTATACATAAAGTATAGTCAAATAACACTGAAGTGAGAAGAAAATTCTTCCCACTGATGTTTTCATCTGCCTTTACAACCATGAGACAAAAGAGCCTCAAATGCTGATTGTTGTCCCTCTGTATTCCCTTCCATTCTTGTTAGGAAAATTGGTTTGATGTTGGGCTGCAAATACTCTTTGTTAGCAAGGCATAATTGAGGAAAATAAAATGTACTAAAGCAGTATTTTCATCTTGGAAACAGATAAATTATCTGGCTCTGTTTGCAACAGCTTTCTGTTTTACAGAAACAGTGTTTTTGCAGAATCAGTGGTTTTGCCCTGAACATTGGCAGAGAAAAGCAGCTAGAAAATAATCTCTCACAATTTCATGTAATTTTGGGGGAAGGGGAGAGTAAGTGGCATCAGATTCTTACCAGCTGAGCATCAGTGGATTCAGAGGAAGATATAAGCAAATCCCCTGCTCTGAAAATGTGAACCTGTCCTTCAAAACTGGAGGCTGTTTGAGCTCTAAAACACGATTTTGTTTTCCCCTAATCTTCTTCATGAGTTGGCCAGTTGTATAATATTTATACAGTTGTTCAGTCCTTTTGTAAACTTTACAAAATGTTGGCTTAATTAGGAAGAAATGTAGCAATGAACATATCAGTCCAATTCTGATTTTTACACACCATGAAGATTCATATATTGGGATTTTCCAGAGCACAGGGATAAGTGATAAAGTTGTTTTAATGGCATATAGTAAATCAAGTACAAGGAATACTTACTCTCTTATAGTTGCCCCCATTAAAGTAGTAGTCCCTGGATGGCATTCCCAAACTTGGCTGGTCAATCTGAAGGAAAATGCATTTCTCTGGTTAGTGATGATCAGGAACTGGGTTTGTCCAAAGGAATCCTTGAAAAGCAACATGAAATCCTGTGTGTGCCACCCTGTCAGTGTTGGAATGACACTGCTGCCAAACAGTCAGAGAATTCTGGCTCTCTTGGATCTGGGGGGATGTGGAAGGCACAACTCCCCTCTCTGGGTTTCCAGGTAAGGACAGGATGTATCTTCAAGTGGGTTATAAAGCAAAATAGTTCAGCAATCATTGAGATCCAAGAATAAATTTAAGCAACATTTCTAAGTTGCTTGACTTGAGGGCTGGACTTTCCACACAACCATTCATGAACAAACTCTGAAATACGATTTACATATTTTAAACCCATGGTTTCCTGCTATCTATTAAACCTCACCATCTTTTTATAAGTCACAAGAATTCACAGCCCCTAAATGCTGTAAATCAGCAAAGTTCCATTGATTTTTATTTCTTTTGCTGAAACAAAATTATGCTGCCATAAACCATTTCCCAATATGTCTTTGAGACAGATCTGTCACTTGGGGTACAGAACTGTTGCCTGCATTTTGCCAATGTTGTTCTGTGGGAAGCTCATCTGTCTGCAGTGTAAATAATTATCCATGATGGTTCTGGCATGTAAATAATTCCCTGTGATTTTTTTCTTACATAAATGATGTGTCTGCTGGAGTCCCGGTCATCGTTCCACACGAACATATCAATGAGGACACGTTTGTTAAACCTGGAGTTCATTATGGAAAGTTTTTCCTCCATGCTCCAGCTTGGCTCTGGGAGATGAAAGGGAAAATAGACATAATTTATCAGTCTGTGTCAGACTGATTGAAGTTGCACAGTTCACAAGCCTACTGCTGATTGTTTTTAGATCTATTTAAGTAGATCAATGAGTGTTAAATGTCTGATATCTTGACCTATATTTATGAAGAAAAACTGAAAATGGAGTATTTAATTCAGGGACAGTGGCCTTCCTAATGCAGTAAATAATTCTGACTGAATTCCTGGGCCTTCCAGCCCCAACATTACCTTTGGTCTTACTCCAGTCTGCAGAAGCCACTGGCCAATCTCCAACCATCCTCAAGGCCTCCAGCAGAGGCAAAGAATCTCGTTGCTCTATAAGACCTGAGGGAAGAAAGACAAATTCTATATTGTTTTCATAGAAAAAAATTAAGAAAAATAGGTAATGGGCCTAACAGTTTAAATTTGAAACTGAATTTGCCATGGCAAAAAATAAGAGATATAATGAAACCATCCTACATTGCTCTTCAGAAAAGTAATGAAAATACTTCTGTGACTCCAGCACTGATTTTGACTGAATTAGTTTGGGAAGAACGAACTGGGACAGGTTTGTGCCTTCTGAAGGGAACTCCGCATCCATCCTTTCCACATCCCAAATGGGTTTATTAAGGTTTAATGATGTACCAAGATATCTTTATCCATCTGAAAATGAGCTCTCCAAGCAAGGCCTCATGGATTAGACAGATATTGACTGGATTTTGCTTAAAAGAACATTGGTGCTTCTGTACATCTGGTATTGGACAAGGGAATCAATGGAACAAGAAGAGACTCACTCTCATTCATGCAGGACTTGTAGAGGATTTTAGCTTTCTGAAATGCTTCTCTGTCCCCTTGATCCGAAGTCTCCAACACACCTGGGGAAGGAACCATTGCCTTGAGATTTGTGCCCTGGAGAGCTTTGATCATTTTACAGAAATCTTGAGGATTCAGGGCCATGATAAGCACTTGGAGGCTGCAATTACTGTGAAACTAGAGAGCTCTTGATGCTATTAATGGAAAAAGTGTCAGGAGGAAGGACTTGCAGACAGCTTGTCCTGCTCATTTTGGAGTCCGTACCAAATCACCTATGGCTAATTTTTTAGTGGGAACAGGATGTTCCCACAAAATGGGTGTAGTAAGAGATGCAGAGATTAAACTACCAGAGAGAAAAAAATCCCAATCAACACTTCCCTGCAAGTTTATTTCTCTGTGTGATGTGCAGCCAATAACACCTGAAATGAAACACGAGTGCCTGAGGATGGAGTAGCCTCATTCCTACCTTTTAGGATGATCTCCAGCTCGTCTCTCAGGATGTCAAAGATGCTGTATCTGGAGCTGGTCTCTGGGATGACGTGCCGGTTCAGCCAGCCCCCACAGGCGTACTGGTAGAAATCCTTGCACGGGTCAGCTGTGGGGTCCATGTTCTGGATTATTCTGGCAGCTGGGGATCAAAATTGGAGAGCTGAATTCCACAGACTGCCCAGGAATCTCTGGGACTGCTGAAGACGGTCAAGGAGCTGCTTGGCAAGACCCAGTCTCGTGTATGATGACTTGAAGGATCCTAGTTTCTGCTTAAAAATGGATCTGTATGGCAGAACAGTTGTCCCACAGCACGAGGACTTCCAGGGAAGAGTGCCCAGTGCTCCCCTGGGCTCCAGCTTAGGCACTGCCCAAGAAACCAGCGGGCAAAAGGGAACATTTGTGCTGCAGTCTCACCTCTCTTGAGGTGTAATGCCAAAAAATAAGAAGGTGAATGCCCCATGTGAGAGAAAATCCAGTCTAAAGGGAATTTTGTTATACTTACAGATAGTGTTGGTCAGTCCATGTCCTTGTGGCTCAGAGCCAAAGAGCTGTTGGCCACACTGGCAATTTTCCTTATGAACAATGTTCCCAAAGGGGAAATCTCATTCCTTTTCAACTGCTTCAGCCTTAAAGCCTGAATTATCTCTTATCCAGGTTCAGTAACAACACATAAAACCTCCCCTCAGCAACAGTAATTCATAACAACACCATTACCTGCTGTGACACACCCAGGGGTGGTACAGATGTTCCCCGAGTTGGTGCTGTAGTGGGTGCCTGCAGGGAGAGAAGGAAGAAAGCAGATGGAATTAGTTGTTTTAGAAGGAAATTGCTACCAAAGTCAGTCACCAGAGCCCAATCTCAGTGACAGCTCTGCTTTGTTTGAGAGCAGGAGAGTGAATATTGGTGCCAGTCAAAGATACCAAATGACAACTGTGAAGAAATCTGGGGATTTTTGAGGAGAATGTACTGGCAGCAGCATTATGACAGTCTTGACAGTGAGTTTTATCTCTCCTGGAAGGAGAATAAGACCATCTTTTCTACCTGCTAACTGCCTCCACAGTCTTCCTGACACAAGCTGAAAGTATGAGATCCCTTTTTAGACAATCTATTAAGATGCTCTGAGCATCTGAGCTCTTTAAAGATCTTCTAAGTCACTATAATGGAGAGGTTTAAACAGGGGCAAAAAGCCCAGAGCTGGGTTACTGCTTTCACATTGCTTTGAGTCACCAAGATCAAATTTAGAGAAAGAAATTACTTTTCTTTCTCCGAGTATGTGTGTGTTGGGGAGAGAGAGCCCATCACAGACTTGTTTGGTCACAGTTTCAGGTGTCCTTAAAGGCTGGTCCTTGCTGCTCAGCAGAGAGATTTTTCCCCAATTGGGGATGTTCAGGGCTGATGAAATAGTGTAGAAATAAGGAGAATGTGGTCCTGTGTTCAGATTTGTTCAGCTTTGAGATAAGCATGGACAAGGCCAATGAAGTCATGATCTTGGCTTTTCATTTTCGAGTGCTTAGTCTTGGTTTGTGCAATTTTCCCAGCGCAGAAGATGCACAAAAAGCCTGTGCACACATTATTTTGGATGCTGAGTACTCAAGTGAATGTACTTGTGATGCTGGCCAGGTCCCTCCCCTGTGCTGTTCCCTGCAGGGCTGTAATGGGAGGGATCTGAGCCCCCCAGCCTGAGGGCCTTGGCCCAGGGAGAAGAACATTAATTTTGCTGCTTTAATTTCCCATTTGTGAATCTGGGCATCTTAGTTTTCTAGCATAGTATCCACTTATATTAAATAGACAACTGCGTGGTTCCACATTGGAAAACAAAACCTTGATACTTTACATGAGTATTCGTGATTTTTGAGCTTTATTTTCGATCCTTACACTGGGATGTTTGCAGAAAAGGGTTACTAAAAAAAATTCCTTTCTGTGCAAGTAAGTGCTTTACATGAGAGTAAACAAGATTACAGTAATTCAGAGAGAAATAAAACAGTGGGGAAGAAAAGAGGGCTTTGAAGTTCATCAGTGGAAGCGACACAAAAAGCCCCCACTGTGACGGGGAATGTTCAGGGTTCAGCTGAGCGTGGCCGTGCTGGGTGGGAGCACATCTGCATGAGAAAAACTGTGTCCCCTGCCCTGGCTGCTGTCTGGAAACCTGAACAGGGGATGAGCAAAATATGTGGAACAGTGTGAAGCTTCACAGGAATGGTTATCTTTTTCTTTTTTCTTTTCTTTTTTTTTTTTTTTTGGTGTTTCAGTATTGGGATTTTTTGCACTGGATGAAGCACAATTTTTGGAGTTTCTTCAACTCTCTCATAATTAAACAATTAGCAAAATCCAACTTAAAAGCCCTGGCTATTTTCAAGGGAGAAAAAATACTTTGAGGAAAAGAAATGAGTAATTCAAGGACAAAAGGAAATTCTCCATAAAGGAGCAATAGCAAAGAGCAAGGTGAGAAAGAAATAATTGTACTACAAGAATGTTGTGTTTCTCTCATTGTTTCCCAGGGACTGGGCAGGACTGAAATGAAGCCTTTTTTCTTCCATTTATTTATTTATTTTTAAATCAAAGCTCCTCTCTTTAACAAAACCTGACAATGCCTCACTTCATTTTCTGGAATCAACTGCTTTGAACGAGGCTCCCCTTCCCAAAACCCTGGTGACTGTGATGCTGTAACTGAGCTGGAGGAGCAGGGAAGCCAGAGCTGCTTTGGAATTCAAGGGCTCACTCAGGGCTCTGAAACTCTGCCCCAAAACCAGATCATGGGAAATGACTGGGGAAGGGTTCTTGGGTTACCTCGAAAAGTGTCTCCTTTGTTTCTCTGTCAATAATGTCCTTTATTCCTCAGTGCCTCTCCTGCCACAGAACCTGGCTCAGGGTATGACCAACACTGCCCTGTTTTGCTTTACATTTGTCAGATCTTTGCTCACTTGACCCAGGCTTTGTCACCTGCACCTTCCAAAAACTAGAAATGAACATAAAATGCACCGTCTGCATCCTCAGCTTGACAACTCTGCCCTTCATTTTCTCAAACTACTTCTCTAAAACAACAGCCCAAGTTTTCAGTACAATTACAGGTATTTCTCTATTTATTTTGCTCCTGGTTAAACATTGCTGGCAGGTTGAGTTACAATGACAGAGAGGCTCCTGCTTTGACATCCATTTCAGTCTGGTGCAGCAGCAGCAGAGAATTGATCAGGGAAAACAAGCTTTAATGGAGATAAATGAAATGACCTGAGCTGTGGGACTACTCCAAATGGAAGAAAATGAGGGAAATTAAGCACTCCAGATGCTACTCCAGAGGTGAACTGCTCACCTGAGAGATGGCAGAGCTGGGACAATACTTCAGACCCCCTGGAGTCACTGTAGAAAGTTATATTGTCTTAATTTGGCCTTACAAGGAGCCACTGAGGCCTGTCACACCTCCTGGCCAGCAGCAGGAGACAGGAACAACTCATGGGATCTCTGGATCACTGCACTCCCCTTCAGCAGCTCACCTTTGGAATGACAACCCTTTTCAAATCCAAGTTGTTTTCCACAGCCTCATTGAAGCTCCTTTTTAGAGAACAAAAGCCAAGCCAAGGCTTGTGCAGGCTCTGGAGGACACAGCTTGTGTTTAGTGTTTCCCCACCGTGCATTTGGAGAGCACAGATGGCTGGGGATGGCACCCATGGAGACAATTAGAGCCACAGTTGTCACCAGGCACTCACGTGGGAGCTTTTACCTCTCAGCACCTTCCCTGTTTCTCAGAACTCCTCTGCAGAAGTGCTGTTGGCACTGCAAGCTGCCCTTGTTGCTGTTAAAACAGTGATTTGCTTGCAACAAACAATGTAATTGCCAAATTCAGTTTTCTTTGTCAGAGAAAGCTGCCTGTGCCAGGTGTCTGTGTCTTCAAAAGGAGTTCAGAACACAAGTGTTCAGTTTTATTCCACCTTTCCTAGGATGAGCACGGCTGAGCCAGGATTTTGTGTGAGAATCAGTAAACTGGGTATTTATTTGCCCATTTTGCAGCCCTGCATGGCCTGTCAGTCCCCATTAATGCTCTGCATTCGTGTAGAGCATCTGACTATGGCTGAGGAGGCTCTTGCCACCCAAATATCATCATGACTTGTGTGTTAGCTGCCACTTCTTGAAATTCTCCATCTCCTCTGAAAAGCTGCCTCATTAATGAAGGTTCCTGACGTCAAGGAACAACTGGGCATTGGCTGAGGAGAGGAGCCAGAGCTCAGCCACAACCTTCTCTCAGTTCAGATGTTCCTCCTGGCCAGCAAGCCCTTGTAAATCTGTTATTCAAGTGCACAATAACCACATTCAACATAGGAAATGCAGGAGGAAAATGTGGGGTTTTTTGCAATCCACCCCCACAACAAGGTGCTGCTTGGTCCAAGGGATGTATTTCTGTTTGTTTGGAGCCTAAGAGGACAGAGCAGAGGGCCATGACCTTGAGCTTCCTACAGTGACAACCTGTGGGGATGCAGACACTAAAATATCTGTGAATCTTCCTCCTCAGAAGGCAACTTGGGAGCCAGACATTCAATAAATTAACAAGACACTGCAGGACCAGCAATTAGGTGAGGATGGAAGTTGTTTGGAGCTCAGTGGCCTGGAGGAGTTGCTGAGTGAGTTGATGTGTCAGCTACAATCAGAGTTGAGGTGTTGTTCAGGCTGTGACCTCTCCAGCGAGGGATGAGCTTTGGAGTTTGGTAAATATGGAGAGGGAGCTGTGAAAAGGCTGCTGAGAGGGGTGTGTGGGTGTGATGGAAGGACTGAGAGCGTGGTGTGTTCAGATCCAAACCCAGGCCTGTCTGCTTCCCTTGCTATGATCACCCAAATATTACTCTATTCTCCCTGTATTTTCCCTTAGCTTATTTAAATGAGGGTTTTTTTTGGGTCTGAAAACTTCCTTGCATGTTAAAAATCCCCAAACTGTGTCCAGAACTCTGTAACTGCACTGCTGTGAGAGCTTCAGTGTTTTTGTTGGCTGGGAATAGAGATAAAAATCCCAGTCAGCATTAACAGAACTCCAGGAATTATTGCTGTACCCACAGGCCTGTTTCATGCACCACAGTGCTCTTCTGCAAGAGATGTACAAGCAGAAAAATATTCTCCCTGAACCACAAAGCCTTTATATATTAAAAAAAAAAAAAAAAAAAAAAGTGAATGCAAGACATGCTTTAATTTTCTAATTTAATTTCTTATTATTTTTAGAAGCCTGGGTAGTGTCATTCTGGTCAAGGATGTACCAAGGTGAAGTGAGGAATCTGAATCTGCTCTTAGTGAACAACCCAGTGTCCCATACACATTTCAAAATTAACATTTCAGTGAAATTAGAAATAGAAGAATGCCAGGGTAGCATTGTTGGTTGTACCACATGAATGCTGCTCAGCTACATTTTTTTCCTGTTGCTGTGTGGGATTTATGTGACACAGCTTTGAGCCAAAGGTGCTTTTTCCTTGGTGAGTGTGAGGAGTTTGGCTGAGCATTGGGAAGGGGCTGAAGGGTGGCAGCAAAACAGAGCCAAGGCAGCACTGGGACAAAACTTTTTAAGACAAAAGAAAGATGTTTCTGCTGCAGGAACAGTCTGAAGAGCTCTTACTGTCTCAGTTCTAGACTCAGTGCATGCACACACTGCTCTAAAAGGTGAAGTTCCTGCTGCTCCTTTCCCCCCTGGAATTACCTGAAGCTCCTGGCTGCTCCAGGTGTGAGCTGGGGTGAGAAGAGAGGCACAAAGGGGCTCCAGGGCAGGGCTGAACCCTCCTGGTGGGGTGTGAGGAGCCAGCACAGGGCAGGCAGCACCTCAGCTCTGCAGGGCCCTGCACTCAGGGCTCAACCTGGGAAACACCTCCAGGGAAAGTTTCATTGCAGATATGACCCTGCAAATTATTTCGATTTCTCTGTTTTCTCATAGAGAAGCCTTCCAGTTAAAGGTGTAGTTAGCACAGAGTCTCCCTCTGGATTTGGATGAGACCAGCATTAGGACAAACATTATTAATACCTGAATTCTGGATTGTCTGGATGCAGCAAACAATGTAGAGCAGAGTTCTCAAATCCTTTATGCATGCAGGCAGCAAAATCCTGCCTAGCTCAATGTTTGATACAGAAACTCCTTCTCTAGGACCTGGCTTTGGGGTATTTCTTTCCTCTCATCTCCTGACCTAATAGAATAAACTTTCTGCTGAACTTTATGAATACCAAATACTCAGCTCTTGCCTGACATTCAATTGTTGGTATCAAAGGGAGTAAACACTAACAAGGCTTTTTTCATCAATTATTGCTCAGAATTGTGCAGTGTTTCACTGACAAGTGCTGAAAATGCAGTTCCCTGCAGCAGGGGAGGCAGAGAGAGTGTGAGGAGACAGCAAAGCCTTGCTCCAGTTTTGCTGTTCCTACTTTAGTTTTACTCTCCAGTGTTTTAGCAAAGCTCCAAATGCAAGAGGCTTTAGTGGAAGTGACAAACATGAGGCAGAGCTGCTCCCAATCATTTGATGCTTCACAGGATTTTAAAGTGGGACTTTGCACTTGGTGTGCCAGTGGGAAAACTTTGGTTTTAGTCAGTGTGCTCTGCAGTTAAAATATTTAGGCAAAACACTTCAAAATAATGTGCCTCAATGTCAGGTTTCTGGCAAGACATTTGCATTCAAGTCACTGAAGCAAATCACACTTAGAGATCCAACTGCCTGATGGAATATTTAAAAAGTCTCCTTCTCCTCAGCAGCAAGTGGCATTTGTTTTTTTTTTTTTTAAGCTTTCACATTGTAATAAGCAATTTCCCCTTTAGGGAGATTGTAAAAGTGTTTTAAAGCAGCTGTTGCTTTAAAAATCCTGACAATAATGAATCTTGGCTTGTGCTTCTATAAAATAAGGAAATGTCAGTCCTCACACCCAGACACACACCTTCCCTCTAAACAGCGCATCAGCTTTGTCAGAACAGCTCCAAATTCAATAAAATGCATGGAATTAAATAAAAGCATAGACTCTGAAATGGCATAATTCAAAAATTAAGTAAAAGCCAATCTAATCCATGAGCTGGGGGCAAGGCAGAGAGAGCCCAGTCCCTCACAGAGGTGACCTCATGGTCTCCCTGTATTTTTGTCTTCTTTTAGCTCTGTGAAAAACAGACTTTGTCTGCTGTTTGCAGGGGGAAGAGGAGGATTATTCCCGGGTTCTTACCTCTGCTGCTGGCATACAGGATCACCAGGGCGACGGCAGCACAAGTCATGAGGAGCAGCAGGACAGCCAGCCCGATGGCCACAAAGCTCCAGGGTTTCTTCCCAGATTTGGTCGATTTTTCCACAATATCCATTTGACTTTCTGATTTCCCCATTATTGTAACTCTAAATCGGGGAGGGGAGGGCGAGAGAGGATTAACAGCACAGCTACATCAGTATAGGGGTAAATGCATGAGAAATCAGGGAGAAAAAAAAGGAAGCAGAATAAAAGCAGAGAGAGAGAGAAAACTTCCAAATTATTACATGTATTTGTCCATTTGATTGTCCACAGATTTGCCAACCTCATTCTCCATCTCCTGTGGCTGCGTGTGTGCGCTCGGGGGGGCTGTGCTGCCCCAGGCTCTCGGTGGTGCAGTGTCACAACTTCAGGAGCCTCTTTGGGAAGTACGGAAAAGTCTCATGACCAGGTTGGGCAACTCCTTTCTCCCAAACAGAGAAGGAGGGGGAGAGCTGCCGCCTTCCACTCCCCACTCCAGAAGGATCTGGCTGCTGTGCAGAATTTCCTCCGTGCCGCTGGGCAGGTCCGCAGGGCTCCGTCAGCAGCCGCCGAATCCGGGCTGGGATCGCCCGGCAGCGGGGACCGCTCCGTGCCCGGCGCCGATGGCTTTGGAGAGCGGGGCAGCTCCCGGGGATGCGGGAGGACGGGAGCCGCAGCTCCTCGGGATTCTCCCGGCCATGCTCGGGGTGGGGAGCTCAGCCCGGAGCCCTTCCCAGCTCCAGGGAGATGCTCCCGAGCCGCCGGGGGAGGCGGCGGTGGGATGGGCTGGAGCTGCTCCGCGCCGCTGCGGCTGATCCCGAGCTGCCTCCGGCTTCCCGGGAACCTGTTATCCCTGGGATTTGTTATCCCTGGGGTCTGTTATCCCTGGGGTCTGTTATCCCTGGGACCTGTTATCACTGGGACCTGTTATCACTGGGACCTGTTATCACTGGGACCTGTTATCCCTGGGATGTTATCCTTGGGATTTGTTATCACTGGGACCTGTTATCCCTGGGATTTGTTATCCCTGGGAT